>JAQIXS010000706.1:0-40124 GCA_034700785.1 Rossiulus vilnensis | reverse complement strand
TAAGTCCTGGATAGCAGTTCTTAGATAATGATAGTAAGATGGGGGGAGCGGCCATAATCATCCCTTTCCCAAATCCGGCATTGGTTTTTATTAATGGATGTGTTTTTATTATTTCATAGGCATCTATATGTGCCATTTGAGGAGGTAATTTATTTGGTTCAGGGTTTGGGTCGAGGATAGCAGTTCAGATAATTTTCTGCTGCCTCGTGTCCGAAACTCTGGATTCCTTCATGGTGTAAATACCTAAACGCCGTTTAAAGCTTTTTGGCGTTGCTGGTTTATGTTTGTGAATCCAGCCAGTGGATGCGACCACTAGGCGTAGCTGATGTGGTGACTCTTACCGAATGCATTGCCCGAGTCTTGAATAAAGAGTGTGTGTCGAGTCCACAAAGTCAGTTCAGAGCACGCTCTCTTATCATGACTCGCTGCAATGGCGCATTCAACTCGAAAATAGGTTCATTCGCGGGTATGGCATCACACCGGCCCAAAATCGGAGGTGTAAGTTCACTTTAATAGTTGACATTAATGAACGAGCCGTAATTTTTGGAGCAGGGTGGCAGTGCTTTTTTGAGTGTGCCGGCACGTTTTGAAACTACTTTAGTACATACTTGGAGATAATGCCGCTCTAATTTGCCTGAGATCAATCCGTAATTTCAATGGAAGTGAAGGCTTACAAGTTGTATTTCCGATGTGATATAAATTCAATGGCTGTGGCTCGCTCACGAAGGTACTATCCCATCTTGCTCCAGGAAATGTATTTGACCGCATCTTAATATTTCATCAATCCAAACTTGTGTAAAAAAATGAATTCAATTCCTTTAAAATAAAATGTGTTTTGGCCTAATTGCATTTATTATATTAAGATGAACTTTAATATCTTACAATAGTTTAAATTTTTACCCTCACAGTGATTGGAATAAAATAAGCATGTCAGCTTCTATACTTTGAACAATGTTTACTAATTCTCCAGGCGTTTACCATCGGTTGGTCTTAGATCGGGTGGTCTGACTGATTAGCGTGCTGTTTGTATTGAAACATTTCGAGCCCGTCTAGTGACCAGCATGTCCGGTTCTGGCCTGCCTGGAAGCAGCACCGCTACTGCCGGAACAATTCCATTAGCGCAGACAATGCTGGAGCAGGATGCTGATGACCGGAACTTGGGGTACGCAGCCGTGCAGCTATTGTTTTCAGAGGAAGATGATCAGGCTCTGCCACAAGAAAGTCGGCCAGGGAATGGCAAAGAGAAGTCTGCCAATTTGGAAGGTAACACACGTGACGCCGAATGTCCAATGGCGCTTGCAGAAAGGCAGCAGCCGGAAGTCTCGTCGAACGGCAAGCCTGTGTCGGAACAATGTCCTTTTGAAGAAGCCACGAGCAGCAGCAGTGCAGAGTCGAGAGGCTGCAAGGGTTCGTTGAAAAGGCCCCTGGAGATGTCGGACGACTACGACAACCCTCGGAACGAACAAACAGAATATGATGTCCTGGACGACCTGATGATCGACGAAGATGGGCTGAACAGCAGCGGAGACGAGAAATGCTGGGGTGACAGCGAGGAGGAGGAGGAGGCTGACGAGGAGCTCGAAGACCACGTGCCGGAGGACGAGATAGATGCCCTTTTGGACGAAAAGCTGCACGAATACAGGGAGGGGAAGCGGGCTCGCAGAGACGAAGAGAACGACGAAATGGCGCACGAGGAACGGGAGAAAGTCGTGCTGAAAGGTGAGCGGGGAATATGTTCATACTGTAAAGTGTTCCTGTATTTTTCCTCCTTTTTCCCGTGTTACCTGTATAAATATGTCGTACTGCTTCGCAGCCTGTGTGTTCAAAACGGTTCAATTACCGTCACGTATGCCACCCAAAACCAAATGCACCTTTTTTTTTGCATTGCAGTGCGGGGCCAGGACCATTTTGAAGTGCTTCCCGAAGGCTGGCTCGAAGTGACGCACAACAGCGGCATGCCCATCTACCTGCACAAGAAGAGCCGCGTGTGCACCCTCTCTAAGCCGTATTTCTTGGGACCGGGCAGCGCCAGGGTGAGTGCGGGTGGCCGTTTTTTCCGCCGGCGGCGACAAAGAAGCGGCGAATTGTGACCGATCTGTGATTTTTGACTGTGCAGAAACACGAGGCCCCTATCGCGGCCATTCCTTGCCTCCTGTACCGGCGCGAAGTGGAGAAGGAGAAGCAGAAACAGCTGATGGCCGATAAACCGGCAGAGTCGACCCTGCCGTCGAATGCCGGCAACGAAGAGAACCCGGCGGAGGAGGAGAAGATGGACGACAGTGTGTGCTCGGGTATGTAATAATCAACCACGGAACAGTACTTCACAAAAGTGAAACGTTTACGTGATTTTCCAGCAGGAGAATAAAATAGATGAAATGCTGGATCTGATACTCAGATTTGTTAATCTGAAAATTGCGGTGTTTTTCTGTTTATCATGGAAATTGGAAGATTGGTGCTTATTAGTTTTCTCAAATTTCTTCTGCCATAAACCAGATACCAATCCGACCGAGAAGGTACCAAGCATGCTGACGGCCAAAATCGAGACGGTGCAAGAGAATACCAAAGAAAAGTCGATAGGTAGTCGCGCGGTTTCGTTCCGCGTCGTTGTTAAAGGTTTGGCGTTGTTGGTATGCTCAGCTCTCGTGTTTGTGATTCGCAGATTACCTGGAGCTGAGGAATTACTGTCAGAGGCTCTTCGAGTTCAAAACGATCAAAGTCCGCCGTTTCAAGTTCGTCTCTTAACTTAGTCCCTGACTTTACGGGAAGATGTCGCTGCGATTTTTGTGGTTTTGTTGCCGTCTCCGTTTTAAATTGTTCGCACTTTTTCCAGGACCTGGGCCGGAAGGCGCAAGCATCAGAAAAAGATGAAGCAGATGCATCGGCCGACTTTGGTAACTCTTTTTTTCCCACTCGTGTTTTGAACGGGGTTGCCGTTTTGGAACGTTGACTAAAATTAGCATGTGCACGCAGCCCATAGGAACGAAGTTAATCACGTGCCCGCTTCCACCCAACACTGACAAAGAAGAGGGACCAACGGCAAATCCACGAAGGGGTAAGGGCTCATTTTAACTCGGGTCCATACCATTTTCAATTTTGTGTTTGTTTTTGAAGAGCTGTTTGAACCTGAACTTGGCGTCTCACTTCCTTTTTCCTTCCAGCCGAATTTGTGATGAATCCAAATGGAAAGTCGTACGTGTGCATTCTGCACGAATACGTTCAGCACGCCATGAGGGTTCAGCCGCGGTACTTGTTCCGCGAATTAGGTAGGCTTTGCCGCAGTTGGTATTACGAAGGGTTCCGCAGTAGTTTATCGCATGAATCGTAGTGGGTTAAAATAACTTTTCAAAAACGAGTCTATTAATTACTGAAATATAACCTGACGTAAGAACGGGACCAAGCCTAACCGATTCACGATTGTTGCCATAAACTGTCGGTGTACCGTTGAAAAGTGCCGGTTTTTGCTTTGCTTTCGAAATGTTTCACTCCATTTTTGCGGGCTTCGTTTCTAGACAACTGCAGCGCTCCTTACGGCGCGTCCGTCGTCATAAACGACATGGAGTACGGATTCGGCTTCGGAAGCAGCAAAAAGCAGGCAAAGCTGGATGCTGGTGAGTGATTCGGGCATCGTGCTGGGCGTTTCGGAACCGAGCCCATTTCACCGCTGACTTGCTTTTTGAATCGCGCAGCCAAAGCCACACTGGAAATCCTCATTCCCCAAATGAAGTACATCAACCCCGACGAGAAGGACCAGGGTTTGCAGCAGCAAGATCTTGCCGTGAGTTTCTGACGCGCAGTTTTATTGCTTGGCAAAAAATGTAGCTTCTCAAATGCAGTTGCCCGAAACGCGCGTTTGCATGGCAGGCGTTTAAAGTTTGTCGCCTGGTGGTGACGCGCGTTGCGAAACGCCCAGAATCCTCAGCTTCATAAACCCAGATGTTCTTGATTTGCCCGAACACTCAAGTGCTGTTTGTGCATCCAATCTCATTTCATTTGCTAACGACTAGTTGTTCGACGAGATCAGAGTGGAAGATCCGCGTGTCAGCGAGCTCTGCGCCAAAGCAGGCCAGTTATCGCCCTACCAAATTCTGCTCGAATGCTTGAAAAGGTAAGAGGTGTAACTTAGAATGATGTATGGTTTTTTTCTTGCAGTGCCTTTAAATTCTCTTTATCCTTGGGTTGGCTTAGTGGACATTTTTCTGTTTGAACAAGACATTCATCGTCAACTGCATCGTTATCCCAATCCTAAGTAAGCTTGCGAATTTCTTATCTCAAGGAATTACGGCCTGGGAGACACGCAAATCAAATTTGAAATGCAGATGCTGAAGCACCAGAAGAACGAGTTCTCAATGACCGTGGGCAAGCACAAGGTGTCGGTGGTGTGCAAGAACAAGAGGGACGGGAAGCAGAGGGCGTCCCAGGGCATCCTTCAGGTGGGTTGCTGCGCTTGCCTGTTCCTAGTCGCATCACACAGAACCTCGGTTTGTTCCTTTTTTGCAGCTCCTTCACAAGCACATAGTCAGCTGGGGATCTCTGCTGCGGCTCTACGGGAAAGGGTCGTGCAAGACCCTCAAAGAGAAAAAGGTCTGTTGTCGGTTTTGATTTACGGCCGGAAACGTCGCTCGGCCGGCTTTGTCTCACTTTTTTCCTCCTCTGGCGTCCAGCAAGAAGAACAGCAAATAACGGAGCTGCAGTGCAGGACCGCTGCCAACAGACCAAACCAGTCCATTCTCTGCAAGCTGCGGATCGAAATGCTCAAACTGAAGGATAAAACGGTAAGGCGTGACATCACCTCGGTCAAGGCCAAAACATGACGTGAGTGACGTCACAAACACTTTGTGATTTAATTCTTGATATGTTTACCCTGCAGAATGAAAGGAAGCCGATAGGAAAGTTTGTGCCTACTGACTTGGAGCCTCCATCAGCTTCAGGATCGAACCTAAGAAACGTGGACCTTTGATGCACAGAGGTGGGTTCTTCAACTCCGCGGGGAACACACCTTCGTTAGATTGCTGCAAAAAGGGACGCTTTCAGATTTTCACTCGTTTTAAACATTTTAAATGTGCAGCTCATGTGTTGCTGGAACTAGTCTTGATTTTCTAGTTGTTTTATTTCATCCTATAAAAATAAATTCTTTATGACAAATAAGGTTCGCTCTTATATATCTTTGAATTTCTAAAAAAAAAAAAAAGGCAACGGAGAATTAATGTGTTTTTCAAACGATCATTTTTGCTTTCGTCATTATTCGAAGTACCCAAAACTTTAAAAAAGTCGGATTCACGACAGTGTTAAAAGATTAGCCGCGAAAAAATCCTCTAGCGCAGTTACATGTTGCTGTTGAAACCATCCAAAACAAAGCTGTGCCGGGTCGTTATCCAGTGCGGATCGGAGGCATCCACCGGCTCCTCCATGGTCCGTTCGATGAATTCTGCAGACCCGGTGCCGTCGATCAGAATGATCGTGTTGGTCCTGAAAGGGAGGTCCGAATGAGCTTGAGTAGATCGAAAATTGATAATAACTGATCCGAAACATGGTTCCACTAACACAACCAACCTCGTGCCGTATTTCAGCTCCGGAATTTTCACGTTTAAGGCGCTTAACGGTCCCAGCATTGCGTCCCCTTTTCCCGCGCCCTGTTTTTGCAACTGGGGATCTGGAAAATGCCTACGCGAGAACAAATTTGTTACGAACTTCCCAAAATTGAGCCGATTTTTTGGAGAATTCAGGGCCGGGAACTTATTGCCCTAACCTGGTGTCGTCACTCAGCATTTCAATAAGACTTTTTTCAAGCTTGCTTCTCGATTCCACCGTAGGATGCTCGCCCACAATTTTGGTGAACTTTTCAAGCCCGTAGGGGATTTTCCGCCACGGATTCTCCGGAAGACAGTTGCCCAGGCCGTGGATTCCTGAGGAGCAAGGTAATCGTTAAAAAAATGCCCCTAAACGTGTTAGATCACGAAAGGCAACTTTTAAAGATAAAAAGGTTTCGGAAAAAAGCCCTAAAGTACCGTATTTGCTCGCGCGTAAGCCGCACTTTTTCACAGAATTTTTAGATCTGAGGAAGGGGTGCGGCTTAATTTGTCCCAAAAGTAAACGCAAAAGAACTTCACCACAGGGGATAATGTTGATCTGTTTTAAGAAAATAAATTAACCATAAAGTTAATTTTATAAATTAAATTTTTCTTAAATCTAAGGTCAAATTTTGGGATGCGGTTTATGTGCGAGGCACGAGCAAATACGGTGGCTCCAAAACTGTTTTGAAAAAGAATGCGGAATGTTCCTTTCAGTTTTCATTCCGAATTATGTCTGCAGGGTTTTCTTTTGCATTGAATTAAAAACCTCCCAAAAAAACAACAACTTGCAAGAGCAATTTTCGGAATTCTCATAATAGAAAAACAAAAGGCCGATTTCTGACCTGGCTGAAGGAAGCACGGTGGATGGTCTGAAAGATTGTTGTAATGTCCGATTACGAAGCTGTCGAAACCCGGCCTGCAATGCGATGGGCATTTCGTTTGATTGGAACCTCTTTCCCGAGCATGAAATGGTTTAATCAACAATTTCGTACCTAGTTTCGATGGTTACCAGGTTAAAGTTGTTGTACAGATTGCGCTCGCTCGCGACGCTGTTCAAGTAGGCCTCTGTGCTGATGTCGCCCGCGAGAAAGTTGGAGACCAGCGAACCTGACGTAAGATTTTTTTAAAAAAAACATTCTTTCGTAAATATTCTTTGAAGATGAGTAGGTGGTTCTTGCCAATCTAGTACCTCTCCCTTTTGCATCTGGCATTTCTTCCCAAGTAGGCTGCAAGACGTTCAAGAGGACGCCGATTCGGCCCCTTTTGGACATGCCCAGCCATGTCCCGCCCTCCTTTCCAGCCGTGGCATCCCTTCCTGCAGGTGGGTGGGAGAATGTCACTTGGTTTATTCAAGAAAAATATTAGTTTTGTTGGGATGTGCCATTACTTCCTGTGCCCATGGAAGTACGGGAAATGATTTCATTGCCATGAAACTGATTTTGAATTTATTGTAAAATTTTTAAAAATTTACCATTTATAATTATTTTTTTTAATTACAAATTTGCAAGAAAAAAACCAATTGCTGGCAGATAATTATGTGGAATTATGCAGAATGTTGATTTTATAGCGCACCTTACACGATGACATTAGTGATGTCGTTAGCAGGAATTTAGTTATGTCAAGTATAGTCGAATGAAATGGAAGGATTGCCAGCACGACCGCCTATGGCTGACAAGTAGGAGTAATGATTACTGATAATGTCATTATTAGTGATGTGATGGCTAATGATCGTGCGAGATCCGCGCGTTAGCCATGATAAATTCACATCACCGCATGTACTGGCTATTATTTTATTTTATCATACTTTTCACATCATTACTTTCTACTAATGATAATAACGCCATTGAGATTGGCTTTACAGGTACGCCATTGAGAAGGCCTTGGAACCTGACCCCAAATATCATTTCGATTACCTCCAATTACATCCGGCAATTCAGACCAGAAGCCGCTCACTTTGGTGGGGCGGTCGTACTTCTCGTCGCGGTTGTTAATCAGTATCAGCGCATATTCGTCCTTTTTCGGATTAGTTTTGGCGTTGAAATATAAAATGCACATTTTCGGGGTGTGAGGAACACCATCAGCTGACGATCGACCTTTGACCGAGTTCCGAGGCCGCCCAGCTCGCCTGTGTTCAGCGTCGATACCTGACCTTGACTCACGAGTGGCGCGGAAGTTTTGATTCACGCATTTAACGGCTTGTCAGAAAATCATGATCGCTTGATTGATGTCAAACTGTCATTTTAACGAAATCACAGACTGGCATCGTGCAGACACCCTGTACACGGTCGGCGCCTTTGCATTGTGGGAAATCGCGCTTCCCAGAATGCATCGCGGCTAGAGATTCGAATTCGTTCTATTTCAAATGTTCCATTTTTGAGAAATTTTGATTTCCGCTCAATCTTTACTCATATTTGCATTGCTCAGCCTCTAAACGTGCCATAATTTCATACATTTTGGAAACAGGTACGAGTAATTAAATTCGTGATTCTTCTGGAATAAGCTTTGGAATTTGGAATAAGTGATTCTGAATTCAGCCTTGAACGTCTTCGATGATATCAGCATAGGATGAGATTCCAGAGTCTTCTCTCACATCAGGATGAATGAAAAGCTTGTGGTTTAAAATAATTTAGTTGTAGTAGCGATTTACGAAAAAACTGCGACGAATATTCCGTGCGTTTGAATGTGGCGCGATAATGACTCACTGGGGGATGTAAAAGTACCCAGAATGCATATCTTTTAAACCGAATCCAAGCATACAGTAATTTTACGGAACTGATGGCTGTCGCATGTGTGTGGGATGCAGCAGTGAAGTGACCTCGTTTGAAAAAATTGAACAATAAGTAGTCATCTGGGACCGGCGTTGTATTTTGGGAGTTTTTCAATCACCGCTGGCGCCGCTCCAGAACGTTTCATACCAAATTTAGTGCGAGGAATAGCGTGGGCATCGCCTGCATTTCAATTTAAAAAAATCGCAATCCTGTTGGAGCCACAGAAGGGAACTTCACAGCGATGGAGGAGGAGAAACAAGAACTGAAATTTTGCGAAAACTGGTATGACATTTTTGCCTTATATCCATTTCACGTAAACTGTAACTGTAAGCGTGCTGTAATTCTTCAAGCGATTGGTTTGATGGACTTCTTCCTCCCCTGAGAAACGCAGTATTTTAGCTCTTTGAACGCTGCGTAGACCACCTTGAAAGACGGGGAAATTACCGTCTGGTTAATTACGCAGTGCAATTCAGAAATTTAAATATAAACTTCGGATCTGGATTAGGGCTAAATACGAAATACACGGGCACACGTATGGCGGTCTTTAATTTTATTATGGAATGTAACAAGTGTGTACAAACACACGTACTGTAGGCACGCAGGAGACATGGAGGTCACAGCTGACATTACGCGACCAATCAAGGAAACTTTCTGCACGAATTTATGAATTGCAGATTCGCTGGGCTGTATAATTAGGCCTATGCAATTTATGGCATGCTGAAAGAGCCAACCTGAAATGTCGACAATGGGAAAAGCTTTATTTATTGTCAGTGTTACGTACGTGTATATTTCTTGGTGTGTAGAATTGGTCGTCGGCTACCATAAACATTTAAACAGTCCAACCTGGATAAAAGGGGAAACCTCTATAACTGGGATGAATATCTTAGTCCGAGCATTTTTCCCCAAAAAACCTCTATAATTGGGATGATTTTGCCTGTACGTCTACCAGTATACATGGGAAGGATATGATAGTTTGCTTTCGTAAGTGGGATTAAACGTCCAAGTTTTTCATGTAATTAATACGTTAGAAAAAAATATTGAAAATGAAAGTAAAGCTAAACAATTAAAGAGTCACTGATTTTTTCAGTAAAACGCTGTACCATGTATGGATTTCAAAAAATGCCTCCATAATTGGAACTAAATGTGGAATCGGGGAATTGTGAAACCCCTATAAGTGGGAATTTGTAGATAGTCCTCGTGAGATCCCGTTTATCCATTTTAGACAAATTTGTAAATGTCATGTCGAAATAGACCCTCCGAAAATGGCCGTCGAAGGTTCAAACTTGGATAGTGATTTTTAAAAGTTTCTACTAATCTCTTTTACAAATTACATGTAACTGAAATATGTTGGATACCTTTTCAGATAGGAAAAAAAACTGACCATTGATAATACACACAGTGTCACAGTGTAATTGAAACAAAAATGTGTCAGATGACTAAAAAATCAGATAGCGTAAAGGTTCAAGCTCAAGCTCATATTCTAATCTATCATAATCTAATCTAGGATTGTTTAATTATTTTAACAGCAAGAAAGATGTATCAGCTGTCAACTTTCTAATGCACAATGCCCATTGTCAGAGGAATATCACCCTTTGTCAGATGTGCAAAGAACCCTTTCCCAAGAGCGAGATCGCTGCACACATTGCCAGCGATCATTCCATAGTGAAATGTGTCAAATGCGGAAAGGAGATAGAGCAGCAAGACGCGCAGCTACATAACGTAAGTTCACACGACGCATACGAGGTTCCGATGAGTTGAATCTCAAAGGTCTGGAAATCCGGCAATTAAACATCGATCGTTTTTTAAAATAAAAAAACAACAACCAAGAACCCCATTGCGTTTTCTGAGAGAATGCCGTGTTTTTTTCAGACGCAAGACTGCACCAAGCGGCTCTTGCGGTGCGCTTTCTGCGAAATTGAGGTTCAGGCTGACGGTCGGAACGAGCATGAAGACTATTGCGGTAGCCGCACTGAGAGGTGCGACGAGTGCGGCCAGTACGTCATGCTGAAATACCGCGACATCCACCTGTCCAGCAATCACAGCTTCCTAACCATCGAAGGTGCGGTGGACTTATTTTCCATTTCACTTCCCGATACCGCCACCACTTTTTTCCGAACGCAGCTTTTACCATTTCAGATTTTGACAAGCAGCATAGCAAGGCTGCGTCCTCGGCCTCGATGTACTCCGGCTTGAAGAATTTCAACACAAACAAGGACGAAAAAGTAGGCAAAAGTTTGTCGGAGTTTCCATTATCGCGAGGAGCTTTTGCAATATAATTGGAACACCAAGTATTAGGAAAAACTGAGTTTTGCCCTGGGTTTTCGATGTTGTTAGATGAATTCTGCAAGAAAGTGTAGGCCTGCGAAGGATTTATAATTGGCGGGTTTGGTTTGGAGTTTGTTAAAATAACGTTATAGAACGATATATTTTTGCTACCGCACATGTCACTAGTTTCGTTTCCGTTAAGGAGCCACTATCCATGCAGTCACATTACAGTCCGGGGAAACGCACAAACGATATGCCTCAAATTAACGTCAACGCAAATTTGGGGCAGCTGAAGGAGACTCCAAAGCCCATACTGCGAGGTATTGATAACCCAATGCCGAGAAATTCGGCCAGCTGGGAAATTCGAATAATCTTCGAATGATCTCTTCAGATTTGTACGAGTCCCAGCCGCACTCTTCTGCCGGGCCTCCCTCCGGTTTGACGTTGGAACAGTTGGATCAGCTCCTGGCCATGCACCTCGCGGAGGACGACACACCTTCTCCTTCCTACGGCAATTCCGATCCCGAAGACGTTGTCCTCGCCTTGCGCGACGGCATTGGAGGAGGCAGGTTCCTGCCGACTGAAGATTTCGAGGACATCGACACTTTGCGGGACAACGACCTGAATGGCCACTTCGGATTCCCGGCCAAGTGGAAATCCGAGCTGGGCATCGGTGAGGGCGTGCAGCGCGAAGGCGGCGGCATGCTTCCGAAGGCTCGCCTCATCAAGCCGCCGGAAGACGGTGAGTTGGAATTGGCCAGCGTTTCCATCGCGGTAAACCGTGTCTTGCCAATGTAATGTCATTTATTCGAATGCTCCATTAATTGTAATCAGAGGCGAGTCTGGCGCTGCCATGCGAATTCTGCAACGAACTCTACTCGGCAGACCAGCTGTTAGACCATCAGGTATCTTGACACCGGTCGTCCATGATTTGCTGCCACTCGTTTGGGCGGTACCCTTTTGCATCCACTTGTCGTTGTCTTTTGCAGAGGTTTTGCGAGTTCACCTCGACGTTGCGGAATAATCCCGCAAGGGAGCAGACGGGAGACGACCGGAACATCGCCGACCGGCTCTTCTCTCCCGAGCTGAACAATTCGAAGAACGTGGAGAAGAACCGCATGGACACCACCGCGATCCTGAACAACTTCACGAAGGCCACCAACACGGAACTGCCCCAGTGAGTGGTAACGTGCTAATGGGAGAATGGAAACGGGTTCTTGTGAGTCACAAAACCGTGTTCTTGTTTACGGCTGCAGGCCTCCTTCCCTCGAGAAAGATTTCGACAGAGTGATAATCCCGTGCGAGTACTGCGGCACGCCGTTCGACTCGGAGTACATCATCGAGCACGAGGTGAGTTGGTTGCTGTAAGCGTGCGACAAAATGCGCAAATGCTGCGAGGGAATTGCTGCGCGTAAAAGGTGCATCTGGCAGATTAGGTTAGGATGTTCAAATGTTTAGATAATGCAGGTTGATTCGTTATTATTGTCGGGGTTTCCGTGATCCGTTGATAGAACTGCTAACAGAGCAAGAATGTGTAACTCAAGTTTGATTTGGCACCACCTTATTTGCTGCGATGGTATTGAAATCCCGACTAGAATTGAAGGGTGCCAAACCAAAAGGTGTTAAACGCCAGATCCCCAGCTCAAACCCCTAAATATCCGAATAAACTCTTCTTGCCCCCATTTTCAAATCATTCGCGTGGACTGGACAGCAAACCTTGGTAATGTGGACGCGAATAAAGGTTACTCAAATTTGGACCCTTAAAATTTATGTTTCAGAAGTGAGGATTAAAGTTGTATGACTGAACGTGTAGTCGTTTGAACGAAATCAGATTATCGCTGTGTATAATTTTTTGGCGCTTGGTAAGTTACGGCTTGGCACCCTTCAATTTTGAATCGCTCTGTGTGTCACAACTCAGGGGTTTTCCAGGGAAGGTGTGAGATTCAAGGGTTGGATTGCTCCGTGCCAAAGAGTGCAGTCGAGTGCTGGGTGCCGACTAATCTGTTCTATCGATTCCATGTAAATCAGTCCGGATGCGGTGGGTTCCTGGAGGAGGAGATACCCCAGGCTCCCCAGACACCCGTTCTTCCGCCGGTCATGTACAACACGGAAGCTCGCCCCGCCCCGGCCCAGGCGCCGGTCATCAGCTACGGAGGCGAACGGCAGCTTGGGGCGGACCCGCAAATGGACTACCTGGACGACTTGTTCCTCAAGGAGGCCATCGAGAACTCTTTGAAGGACAAAAACGCGCCCACCGAGGCGCCCCCCCAGCCGCCGGCTGCACGCTCGCCGAAGGTGCGCCAGATTCCCATCAACGTGGATCCAGACTACTCTCGGAGACGCCAAGGAAAAGACGTGCCGCCGGCCGATGAGGAGCTGAACGCGCTCAACAGGATGCGGGCCGCTAAGGCGCAGCACTCGAACAGGTCGGCGCCGCTGACAGCCGCCAGGCACTACGAGCGGCCGTCACCCGACGACCGGCAGCGCCACTCGTACGGCAGCAGTGCCAGCGGGGTGGCGATGTCGCCGAACAGACACACGAACACGGTGGATCCAACGGGTGAGTCGCTAGCGACGCATTTAACTTCGGAACAAATTTCGACGAAAACAATCGTTTCAATAAGTTCTTATTTCTGTTTTTGTAATTTAATGTCAATGGCGTGCATAGCCTGAACTTGTTGTCGTTTGAACGAAATAGTAATATGCACGTCTTTAACGAGACTTCGCCGTTTTTTCACTGCCTGAAAAAAAATTGTTTCGGCACTTGGTAACTTATGGTTTTGCACCCGATGCATTGTCGGATCCTCTGAAAATCGGGCCGTTGCTCTCTGTGCTGATTCTGTCTCGTACATTCCAGGGGCCAGGCCAAAGAGCTTCGCCCGGAGAGGCGATGCTGCCAATCCAACGGCGGGCGACACGGGCGCGGAGCGCCAGGAGGACGCCGGGACCAACGGAAGGCTGGGCAATTCACCTGTTGCACCCATTCCTAGACTAAGGTACGTCCGCAGCCACGATCTCCTTTTCTCACACTTTTAGAGGCTTCTCAATTTCGTTTTTATCCTCTTTCCCTCGCAGAGATCAGACCGGCCCGCGTGGGGCGCGGCCATCTTCTACGCCAGCTGCTGTGAGTTGAGCCTGTCCAATTTTCAGTTGTCTTTGTTTCAAAACCGGACCTTCATAAAATGAGTTTTGTGTGTTTCCCCTTCAGAACCAGAGGCAAGCAAAATCAAAACAGCCGCAGTACTAGAACCGCGGAACGAGACGTTGGCTCTATTTTCCAGACTAAAGAGTCGCCCAGTCGGCTCCACCACTTGAATCGTTTACCGGTTTCGTTTTCCTCGTTTCGTTTTTCACGACTGGTTTCATGGAGCGTGTAACGCCAAACGCGCGCTCCACTATTTTTAATTGTGATCTGCCGTGAAGCGGCGCAATATCTAGCTCTTCGTTCGTAACTTCATGCTGGTGTTCGTTTTCCAATCACAGATCGCATTTTGAAATGTAAATAAATTGCCTGTCGGACATTAAAGCGAGACTCGATTCACTGATGCGAGGCCCCCGCTCTGGCCAGAGGCTCTCGCTCGACAACGGTGATCGGGTAAGGAGCACGATTACACTTTTTGTTACGAAAAATATTTTATTTAGCCGATCTACAGTGTTAGCCGGATGCAGAATTTCGGGGATGTACCACAGTTTTCTTTTTGTTGCTGGTTTGGTCTAGTGTGGTAATAATTGATACTTTCTCCACTGACAGTCGCGTATAGGCCGCACTATTTTCACAAAATTTTAATATCTGAATTTCAAAAACGTCCGCTAATGGCATCCCCTTTCTATGTATCACGAAAGGGCTTCACCACAGGGGATGATGGTACTTTTAAATGGTTTTGTTCTGCTTCAAGAATGCAAATCGACTTTCAATAATACACTGATTAAAAAGTTAACTTTGTGAATAATTTAATTTTCCTTAAAACTAAGGGCAAATTCTGCGATGCGGCTTATGTGCGAGCAAATGTGGTAGTCAATTCCTCATCCGTTGACAGCAGCCACCTTTTATCTCAATTCCTCAAGTTGGACACTTAAATCGAGTCCGCAAATTGACGCGAGTTGGAGAATTCCAGCTCTTCGCCCGCGTGCAATTCGGACGATGGTAGCGGGTAATGGGGGTCAATTCATTATCATAAAAAAAGATTAAAAAATACGCCTTGGTTACCCTATCGTTATTGTTAAAAAAATCAAAATAATAAAAACTAGGTAAGTATACGGACTAGAACACGGATAGTTAATGCTAAACATTGGCAGCTGCCTGTCTTTTGCCACGCGCCGACCAGAATGATGTAGCATCATCGGAATCCAAATCTAATTTGTGTAGATGCTATGTACATTGGTGCTCACATTTCAGCAAATCTTGCAGCTTCTTCCCCCAGTCATCGAAAAGCTCGAGCTGCTTAGACGCGTCGGGAGAATTCCAGGATCCAAGCTCCGATGGGTGAAACCCAGGTTATTGAAAAAGATCCTCCCACGACGGCTTCCTTCGATTCGCCGAAATGTGGAGTATTTGGTCATTTGGTAGTCAAATACAACTGCCTTTCTGGGAAGGAAGAACAGTTCGTAATACTGCTTCAATCCTTATCAATCTCCACTGCTAGCTCGGGTGTCGGTGCGGTGATGTGCGTCCTCGACCCAACTCGGAAGTGGCAGTGGCTAAAAGGACACGTGGAGCGTTGCCAGAAGCAGGAAAAAAAGCGAATGCGGGGTAGCTTTCAACGCTCGCACGTGGTCCACTTTGTGCTGAATTGCGAGCTAAGGCAACCGGGAGGACCGTCCTGGCCTGGGGTCAGTTGAACAACGGCAAATTGTGAAAGTCGAAGCCCCTTCTGCCCTTCACTGCGCAGTAGACGTAAACCACATGGTAAGCTGCGAAGCAAAAGCCAAAGAAATGAATTGAAAATTCTGATCGTTTTTCGTTAAAGCAGCTCCCCATCTTAACTGACCTCCGGGAATGAAACAGATTGCACCAGCGATGAAAAACACGAAGCCCTTGAAACCTGTAATGGGGTGAAAGTTGTCGTAAGGTGGGGGAAGGCGCTCTTCGATCCGTATTCTGCGAAACTTACCTGTCATGGGCATGATCTCCACCAGCACCCCAGTGGCCAGCAAACCTAGGCCGATGATTAGTAATATGAATGCGGCCAAGACTATTTTCCAATTCTGCCTTACTTTCGGGTGCTTCCACCAACTGTTAACCAGAAAAAGTTAGATTAACATTTGTGTTTCTGCATAGTGGACTTTTTCACATTTTTTTTTTGTTCTCCTAGATGTGGCGTGGTATTACCTCATGTGAGTGTCATACTTTTCTGGGGGGAAGAACACGCCGTCGTGTATCAGCGAATCGCTGTCTTTGGATGCTGTCTGCGAAGGTAATTAACCGGTAATTATTTGTACAAATTTCTAAGGCACATTCAGGTTAACCAATTGAGTAGATTGTCATCATTGTGGGTGTTTTAACTAAACATTTGTGTGAATCAACCCGTTAGTGCTGACTGAAAAGTAGACCTTACACAACCATTGCCAACAAGCATGTTAAATTCCCACGTCACTTTTGTAATGGCAACAGTAATGATAACGTAAGGTCTGCTACACGTTTGGAAACTTCCCAGCTTCTTCAGTAGCAGACATCGTCTAATGACATTACCAACTATCATTACTCCTACATTGCTTGTCAGCCAGATACCATCCTGTCAAATTCCCGTCATTACTGGCCAATATTCATTTCAGTTTGGCTGCTTTACACGATCATTAGTATATGTTATTTAATCAGGTGATGCCACTAGCAGGCCTTGCATGTATCATCACTAATGAGGCGCAGGAGGAGCTTGCCCGATCATTAGTAATGTCATTAGGAGAAAGTAATGACGGTGTGAGATCTGCTTTTTAAGTCTATAATCTCTCCTCATACAGTACATGAAACATTGGCTTTAATTCGACTGCATTCTTTAAAAATTGAATTCCTTTATGTCATCCACATTAGCTTGTTGGTAAATTTCTAACAACTGCAGTGTAAACAAAATCGAGCAATCATTGTACTGTTTCCCTATATTCATTTGATTGGCATTTTTAAAATGTGCTTTGCTCATATAGGCACCTGTACAAATGTCCTCAAGGGGTCAACATGAGCCTTTGAACTGAAACCAGCACATTATGCAGGTTTGACAACAGTAGCGAAGGCCAAAGATCATTTCGCTCAACTTACGTCATCCGGTATCCTTAGCCTCTCCAGAAATTTGTTTTCCTTGCTGCTGTATCTCTCCTCCGTTTTCACGCTCAACGGCGTGCTTTCTATTGTAGATTCGTACGAATCCCTGTCCAAATTCTCGTCACCTGCCTCAACATTCAAGATGTTTGGCGACCGCCCCGCCATATTGGTTTGGTTAGTTTTCATTGTGGCAAAGCTATGGATACCGACCTAAAATCGCGTTTATCGCAATATTTCACTTAATTTAGTCGGGCGGGCGCGGTCCGATAGTCAGTGTTTTTAAAACGCGGGGGTATTTACGGTAAATGTCCTTTTCTTAAAATGGTAGAATGATTTTAAAAGTAATTTTTCCATCGAATATTGTTTCGCCGCTAAGCATCATGGGAACCGGGGTAGACAAGATGCCAAACAATGCTTTTAAATCATCCCTAATTATATTTACAGACAAGCGTGATTGGAAGGGAGATAGAATACGTCGTTTTTAAATGCAGACACAATTGTAATTTTGTGGTTAGCTTGTTTATTTTTAATTTCTTTAAATTGTGTTAATTAATACATTTATATTGCCGCTGGGAAAATTTATTAAATCTGGTACCCTTGGCAAGCGTCACGTGACGCGTTCGAATTTTGGAATGCAGCTTGTTCGAAAATGGAATGCGTTGCATTTGAAATATTCTCATTTCTCAATGATAATTTTCTTTCGCGTTAAAACTTATTGCGTTAAGTTTCGTGCCTTTACGCTTAAGTATATTAATCTTCTTCTAAAGGATTTCAATCGACGGTTGAGGTCAGTAAATTCTTCAATTCATAATTTGTATTTAAATGGCTTTGAATAGAGGGTCTCCCAACCAGAAATCGTAGATTTTATGGGCGATTGCAAAAATTTGTGGGGTTTCTATGTTCAATAGTTTTTTTTTCTAAATAGGGATTTCGCCCAAAACCCTCCTGCTTTCCCTGTCCGGTTTTTATTACCTCCCTCATCACCCGTCCGGTCCGATATGAAACATTTTTGCTTTCACATTAAAAATAAATAAATAATTGTATTTCAAATGTAAAAGCATCGGATTGATAATGATACTAATCATAAACGCAGATAGTAGTAAAGCAAAATATGTAGTGTGTCTAAAACTTTGCATCTGATCTAAAACTTGGTAAAAAAAATTGCATCTCCTCCAACATATACTTCTTCCTCCCTGCACAGAACACTTTTGCAGATCTTAATCTTAAAATAATGAATTCTGCTGAAAAAGCAGCTACAAAAAAGTCACCATCAGGGTCGTTAGCGAAACTAATCCAAGCCATCGAAGGCCCAAACATCGATAACAAGACGACGGAAGTACTATACGAAGACTCCAAGGTGAAACTGCTGAAGATTGGTGACAAACCAATCGTGCCGGCAGATCGCCAGAAGGCAGTCGCCGAGCATTTCAACGCCCTGTACGAAGGGCAGGATCTTTGCGACTTGACTCTGCACGTTGGCAATGAAAAGCTAAATATCCACAGGGTGGTCCTGTCGAGATGCAGCCCAATGTACTTGACCATATTCAGCGCTGAACCCGAGGCCAGCAAAAGGCACTCGGACATAACCTTGGCTGATGGTATCCAGCTGGAGTCTGCCAAGCAGGTCGTCCAGTTCTTGTACAAGCGGAGGATGAAATTGACCCCGGGTAACATTGCGGAAGTTCTGGCTGTAAGCATCCAGCTGGGCATCACTCCGCTCATCGACAAGTGCAAGGAATTCCTCAAAAACTGCTCGGCTGAGAAAATTGCTAAGTACATCATCCTGAGCAGACAGCACCAGCTGGACGACGTCAAGCAGCAGCTCATCGGTTCGGCCGCACAGCAGTTAGCCGTGGTTTCCAAGAGCGAGGAGTTTGTGAAACTTAATGCTGAAGATTTGACGTCAATCATGAGTGAGTTTGCCAAAGAGATAAATTAAGTAAGAATTCATTCCGGAAACTTTTCAGTTTTCATATTCTCAAAATGCCAAAACGAGAACCTCATGCACAGGGTTCCCCCAGATCTGGTAAACATGGAAAACCTGGAGCTGTTATGAAAATTTGAAAGGCATGGAATAGTCAGGGAATATTGATTTATTTTTCAAACGTCAGGGAAATAGAACATATCAATATTACTTGTGCTGTCACGTAGCTGAAGGTGTCTATTGGAATGAAAAGTTATAAAATTGAATTCAGATCATGGGAGTCTTGGAAAAGTAATGATCTTGATAAGTTTGATAATTACCAATTTCCTGCCCTTTGATACCATTTGAGAATCAGTGGTTTAAAAAAATGGAAAATCCGTACTTTTAAAAACTTTACCCTAAAGGAATTGCAAAGAATTTTCAGCAGTTCGATAGTTGGATCTTAGAAGAATATGATTTATTTCCAATATACGATAAATTTCGCTGGATGTTGCTATCACTCAAGTTTCTTTGGTGATCATTAATTTAAAAATTCTTCTGCAGGTACCCCTGGTTCTCACGCCAACGGCGAAACCGCGCTATTTGAAGCCATCCTGAAGTGGCTCCAGGCTGCCCCTGATCACGCCCAGTTCGCTGCCCAGCTGCTCAAAACGATCGACTTGAAATCCGTAGATCCCAGGCGCATAGTGCTGATCGACACCAATGCCGAAGCCTACAAAAGCGTGGAGGTCAAGCGCATCCTCTTGGACGCCTACAAGTAGGTCCATATGGAGCTGATGGAGCTAAACTTCGGCATGGGCTGTTGGAAACGCTCTTGACCCAATTCTTAACTACAGACACCACGCCCTGTCCGCTGCTTCATCGTCTCTGTCGATGGACGCAACATCCAGCCGCACAAGGGGCGATCAGGGCATGTCACGCAGGCTATTCAGGAAGCCCTCGATAGTTGCCATAGGCGGATGCCGCATTCCGAGTGATGGAAAACCAAAGGGGTTAGTGGTTCATACTTCGCCATTTTGCATTTTGTCTTCTCTTTCATTTTGTTTTTTCTTCATCCTTTAAACCCTGCCCTAATTACAAGGACTTGTAAAATTTGCCTCAAGGATTTGTCAACTGTTTCGTTGCAATTTTTTCAAAATCTCTGATTTTTTAAATGCAAATTTGTCAAAGCCAATGATTTTAAGACGCACGTTTGTTAGAGGCTCTGAGTTAAAATTGCAAATTTGTCAAACTTTCTGATTTTTATATGCAAATTTGCAAACTCTGGTTTTTAGACGCAAATTTGTTAGTCTGTGTTTTTAAATGTAAATTTCTCAAATTCTCTGATTTTCAAATCAGAGATTTGATAATTTTTTTCAGAATCTCAAATTTTGAACCACAAATTTGCAAACTCTGATTTTTAAATGCAAATTTGTTAGCCTCTGATTGTTAAATGCAAATTTGTCAAAATCTCGTTAAAATGGCGTAATTTATTGGTTGACATTTATTCAAGGGAACCGGTCAGAAATTTCTTCAAGTACGAGTTGTTGGGGAAGTCTAAGCGTTGGGACGTCTTGACGAACGTGGCGGACACTCTCTGCTTCCACAGCGCTGCTTATGCGTACGACAAGCTCTACGTTATAGGTACGTCAATAGGGAAGGGTTCAGGTTTGTTACTTCAAACTTCAACTGAGACAGCTTCTTCAATGTTGCACTGTTCCAGGTGGCTGCGCAGTTGCCCCGCACTCGAATCCTGACGCCGAGGCCAAGCTGCCTGCCCTGGACCCGGTCAACACGGTGCGCTGTTACGACTCCGCAGGGGCCCGCTGGACCCTGGTGGCCCCCATGCGCCAGAAGCGGGCGTTCTTCCCGGCAGTGGAACTGGCTGGCTCCATCTATGTCCTCGGTGGAATAGGCGAAGATGACAAGTAAATCCCTCAACCTTAGTTCGTATTCCAGTTTGGCACGTTTCGCTAACATTGTTCCCCTGCAGGGCTCTGGATTCCGTGGAGTGCTACAGCCCAAGAGCCAACAGGTGGAAGTCCCTTCCGTCCCTGCCGTTGCCCTGTGCCGGAGCAGCCGCTTGCGCTCATGCAGGCACCGTCTTCGTCCTGGGCGGTTACATGACCACCTTCGACAGCATTCTCACCATGTCCACCGTGCTCTTCTTCAACTTCGAGGCGGAGAGGTAAATACTGAGTTTCCAGAAAATTCAAGGGAAATTTCAAAGTTTCGTGTAAACTCTGGGAAATTTGAAATGTTCGTGGCAAAGTCGGAGAAATTTCAAATTTTCGTGCAAAAGTTAGGAAAATTTAATTTTTTGGACATTCTGGGGAATTATAAATTTTCATGACAAACTCAGGGTAATTTCAAATTTCCATGCGAAAGTTAAGGAAATTTGCAATTGTCTTCAAACTTCAGGGAAATTCCAAATTTTCCTGCAAAAGTCAGGGAAAGTTTAAATCAAATTTTCACGCAAACGTAGGGGAAATTTGAAAAAGTCTTGCGAAAATCTGGGCATTTAAATTTCCTTCAGGTGGGACGCCAAGAGTCCGCTGAAGCAGAAGGTGTTCTTCGCCAGTGCCGTGGAGGCGGCCGGGGCGCTGTACGTCCTTGGGGGCGCCACGCTCGACCGGGAGGGCCACTCCTCCGAAGGCCCGACGCCGCAGAGCACGGCAGACGTGTGGCGTTGCAACGAAGATGCCACCGATTGGACCTTGGTCGGCATGCTGAAGACTCCGAGGCACAGCGCTGGTGCCATTGCAATAGGTAAGTGCCATGATTGGCTTAGGGACTATACTGCTTAAGAAGCGCTGGCACGTATGACGTTATGGTTTGGCGCTGATAGCTCTGTGGTTTTGTTGCCATTCCAGGTAACGTTATCTACGCGATCGGAGGCCTGAGTTACGGCCAAGTGAGTCCGCTGGCCACCGTCGAGACGTTCAACGTGCTAACCCGGAGAACGGCCGAGGAGCCGGAGCTCAATCTCCCGTATTCTCTGTCGGGCACGGCCTTCGCACTGATCCACAATCGTACGTAGTTTGTTTCCGGTTTGCCGGGTTGGCTCTACTTTGTCGTTAATAAAAGTTGAGTGTGATCCCGAAAAACGGCGAAGAAAACCTGGAACTATTTGTCAGGGAAGTAGAACAACCTTGAAATGGAAAAGTCAGGGAAATATCAAGTTTTTCAAGCCAAAGTCAGGGAAATCTGCCAGCCTTGGCACTGTTCAAGAGAGGGCATATTTAATTACATTTATCCAATACGAGGGAAGTTCCCCTGTTTCCCTGGCACGCCATCAACTTTTGAAATAACAAATAAAAATATCAGTAATTGGTAAATTTTTTTTAGTTAATTCTGGAGACATTCTTGATAGTCAGGGAAATTTTTGGAAAAGCTTGGGAAAGTCGGGGACATTTTTCGAAGAGCCTTGAAATGCTTAAGACATTTTTCGAAAAGCCTGGAAATGTTGAAGACATTTTTCGAAAAGCCAGGAAAAGTCAGGGACATTTTTTTCGAAATCCCTCGAAAAGTCGGGGAAAATGGAATTTAATTTCGGTGGGAACCGTGCGTACAGGACAAGTCCTGGGTGCTCGATCCGCCTTGCACAGCCACGAGTGACAATCAAGTTCTAATATCGTTTTCTACCCACTAAACAGCAATTTCACTACATTCCATTCTACATTCTGTTCGCAAAGGATGCCCGATAGGTCTTGAAGATCTGACTACCAAACCCTCGCAAAAGTTCAAAATTGCCGCCGCTGTGACGTCACCGGTTTTCTTTGCCCGAAGCGCCAGCGGCCGTCGCCAGAACTAGAATTCCATCGATGTGCCGGCGAAGACGTGGTTGTCGTTCTCGGTGAGGCTGCTGCGGCTTCGACACGATGCTGTTCCCGAAAAAGATGCAGACCTCGGTCCCCGCGTGGCCACTTCGAGCCCAGTTTCTCTTCTTGACCCTGCTCTCGGCGCTGCTCTGCTCCGTGGGCGCCATCGGCGAAGTAATTTACGCCATCAACGCCGGCGGGGAGGCCCACACGGACATCCACGGCGTGCATTACCAGAAGGACCCGCTGCAGGGCAAGACGGGCACGGCCTCCGACTTCGGCAAGCAGCTGCTGGTCGGCCGGGTCCCCCCTGCCGATATCCTGCTCTACCAGACCGAGAGGTACCACCTGACCACCTTCGCCTACGACGTGCCCGTGCGGGACGACGGTGACTACGTGCTGGTGCTCAAGTTCTGCGAGGTCTACTTCACGGCGTCCAATTTGAAGGTACGGCCTTTCCGGCGCACGTGTAATTCCGAAAAAAGTTGGAACGGGGGCACGTGCAGCAACCCCTTGTTGAACAAGCGCGAATAATTTCGTTGATTTTTCCAAAGCCAAACCGAGCTCCGTGCTCAGAATTGCTTTGGCGTTTTCAGGCAAGACCTGTGGGATGGTCTTCTGCAGTGTGCACTGAGCATACGCCCTGTCTTTCTCGGTACTTCCCATCCCTTTTAAGCTTTCACTTCCTCAAATATGGTAGCACTGAACGACACTTCCTCAAAAATGATGAGTGGTGCCTTTTGGTGCTATCATGAAATGTATACTTTCAGCTTTGAAACGTAGACGTGGAGATGGCATCCTCCGCTAATCGAGAGCGAAAGTTGCCTCTCGGGACCTCAGACCCAGACCGCTTTCGATGATCAATGAGGGATTATCAATGATCAAAGTGGACAGACTTATTTTGTTAAATGGTTCTCGGGAAGTTGCTGTCGCACTTGCAACCCGTGTCGATAAGGTGGAAGCCATGTTATCCGTGGACCGGTTGTCCGATGTTCGGATCAACCCAGTTGAAGTAGTCTCTGATAAGCGTTCGGATTAATCGCCGATGCTCCCGCGCAGATAAGACTTGAGAAAGTGCACGCTGTGTTTAAAGGAAGGGGCAGAGCCTGGAAGTGTACCGGGTTGGCTAGAAGCTGCGTAATCTGATTTAAATTGATTATAAGCGAGTTGTTGATAAGTTATTTTCGGAACAGAATAATTGTCTTTCCTTGTTCGCCCATTCATCCGTATCGTACCTACAGTTTGGCCCATTTTTAACTATGCTTTCGATTATCCAAGCTAGGTGTGGTCCCGACTATCTCGGATAATCGTGCTTCCACAAAGCGGTCAAGTCCAGAGTCCGTTATGAACAAGACCGAGTCCATAATCAGACTTCCGGTGCAAATTTCTCACTACGAGTGTCACTCCTGCTGAGTTTTCTTGCTTTATGCATCCATCATTTCTGCATCTCATGGACTATCGCTTAAAATATGAAATGGTCACTGTCCTGAGAGTTGAAGTTGCCATTTCACTCTCTGCCCACGTGAGAAAAACGCTCAAATGGCGGTTACTATCGCATTCACCTCTCGAGACCTCAAACTCGCCAGTGAACATGGCACTGAGAACGCTATTGATTCTTGCTCTTGCGAATCAATGAGAGTGCGCAGCTCTTAAGTAGACGGAAAAGTTTTTCTAAAACCTAACTTCAAAGGCTGAAGGCCACCGGCTTTGACAGAATGAAGTCGATATGGCGATTTAAAAACCGCATTTACAACGTTGACCGTGTTGCATGTTTGCATTCCAGGTGTTTGACGTGCGGTTAAATGGCGCCTTAACGGTCATCTCGGACTTGGACATCTACGACAAAGTGGGGCGAGGCGTGGCCCACGACGAGTACGTTCCCTTTAAGGTTTCCAAGGGGAAGCTGATGGTGGGAGATTCGGACGTGGAATTCAACGGGGTCTTGCACGTGGAGTTTGTTAAGGTCGTCCAAGGCTGCTTGTAACATTTCATTGCCATAAAAGACGAAACGTAACGCTGCTTTTGGTGTTTTTCAGGGGCCCAAAGATAATCCTAAAGTGAATGCCGTTTACGTTATGAAGGGAACTGTTGATGGTAAGACGCTCTTGGTTTTACCTCGGGAGTATAAAATTCCCAACTCGTGATAATTTTTCGAAAATGTTTGCCTACGGCATGCCTTGACCTATTAATATTTCTAAGCACATTCCGCAATTTTCGTGGGTTATGATCTCATTCTTCGAATATTTACCCCTATAGCGGACGACCAATTTTCTACTGCAAGCAATTGCTGAGAAATAATAGTGAAGTTGCTAAGTTTCTGAATGATTTTTTTCCAAAAGTTTGGCCTGCAGACCGTTTCTTCAATTATTTAGCAAATTTCGTGTAAAGACGGACTTGGCAAAAATCCATGTTTCCTGTTCGCATTTTTCTCCTTTTTCAAACCTTTGGCTTGCTCATTAAATTCTTCATTAAATTTCTGTGAAGGAATTGGCGAAAATCCATAACTCGGGATAATTATTTTTATTAAAAAATGTCACCTTCGGAGTTTCCACTATCGAAACGGAGTTTAAAAGCGTTTGTAAAAAGATGGCCAAAAGATTCAGTTCGTCTGTAAAAATAATCGTGGAAATTGGGGAAATAAAAATTTTTAAATGCGTGGGCTTGGCCGACACTTCGTTCCACCTGAAATGGTTTTGCATTTCAATTCCTTTAGACGTACCGAAACTGCCGCCACTGGAAGTCGAAGAGGATTTGTTCAAGGAGGAGCCTCAGGCTGAGCCAGCTTCGAGCAGTAAGAACCGGCGGCCCTCGGGCCCGCGCAACCCGGACCCATACACGCTGGACGAAAGCAGCACCATGCTCCCCATATTCATCGCCCTGGTCGCCTTCATCCCCATCCTCTTCTGCCTGTGCAAGCTCTAGGGGCCGCACAAGCTGCGGAGGATTTTTAATAGCGTCCAGGTACGTGGTAAGAGTGCGGCTTCTGAGAAGCGCCCTAATCGGCATCGAGTTCAATCCCCCGGCAGAATACGATTTTTACTCGGAACAAGTGTGACGAACTGAGTGCGGTGAATCCACGCCCGGCTTTCCCCCGCACCAGCGGTGACGAAGAAAAGGCGAGAGCTGCTGTCGCGAGTGATCGGATACCATCCAGTATTTTAGTTAATTGACAGGAAACGCTTCGACGTCCAATGCGCAAGAGTGGGCACTGCTTGATTTCATCTCGTTGATGATCGAACGGCTGGATTGGAAAGTATCATTTGTCAATTTATCTGCCGGGCTGGCCTCGGATGGCCTATGTTCCTGTAGAATTATCAATTCATGGGCTGCTTTAGGGAATCATCCCTATGCCGAGTTTTTCAATTTTTATTGTATTTCGCCTATCATCCTGGTTTAAACCATCCTAGATCGAATCGGTCAAATATTTTTCTCGAAAAATGTTCATGAAACCGAGCAATTTTTGAATCCTTACACCATTTTCCTCCAAAAGTTTATCCTGAAATTGCAGATTTCATTAATCTGCGTACGTGCATTTTGTGATAAGCGCACAAATCGTCAGTAACGCCTTGCTTTTCGGTTAATTCCCGCTACGAGCAGGATTTTAAATGGTGGCATATGCAAACGAACTGACGGCTATCCTAATTGGGTTTTCGGGGTTTCCACAATGTTTCCAGGCGGATGTCGGGATAGTACCTCAGTAATCGGCTGCGACCGTGTTACCTTCCCAATCACCCTTCCCCAACCCTCTAAATTTGTGATTTCACGGATATAAAGAGCAAGTTGTGTCGATCCCTCGGAGGTCGTTCCAACCGAGCTCGACTGCACTGTCTGTATAATTTTAAAAAAATCCCCTGGGACTGCAGTTGGTCGGTCAAACTTGATTGCCGTTTCCAGGAAAATCGAATCCCGGACAATATGTTCACGAGAACGACTCGAACGTCGGTACCCACTCTTGCGCGTTAACAGCTGCGAATAATTGCCGAGCCTGTTCTCCATCTAAAATGACTGAGTTCACCAATTGCTGGCACGATTGACAGATGTTGGAATTAATCAAATGTTGTTTCTCTATCGCAATTTGATTGGGTTATTTTCTGTGAGCACGTGTCGATGTCCCCAGGTTTTCATTCGCGCTTTGCGCATAATGCACCAGGGTGTCTACAGGGCATTGAATTCCTCGACACAATGAGGTTCAGGACACTTTGGGAAATTACCTGACGTGTTTTGAGAATCAATTTAATGCATCCTCACCTTCATGAAATAAACCATTCGCTGACAATTGCGCAATCATGTTACATTCCCAGAACTTGTAGGCACCCTGCGAACGAAATCGATTCACATATTTTATTACTAGTCACAGAGCAACACATTTGCACCGATGCGTGATTAATATATGGCCGAAGAAGGGTACTTAAATTTCTCGGATGGCGAGCGTGTCAGCGGAGATGGAATTCCAGAAACATTCGTAGAATTAAGGTATCTATCTAGAGTTTGCGGGGATTCGTTTTCCAGGGTGAAATGCACTACGCATTGGCACCTTGACCGAAAACCCCGCAATTGCACCCTCGCAAATGCCTAATGGTGCCGTTCCGAGTACGTGCTCGCCCGCAATGCAGTTGTGTAATATTTTGTTGTGGCGTTTTTTTAAGTGATAAATTGAGGTAAATTGAATTAAAACGTGGTGGCAATGATATGCAGGTCTTAAAACAAGTCTAATTGAGTGTTTTTTCAGGTGACGTCTTTTTATCTGTCAGAATGTTTGGCGTTTCCCCCGATTGGTGCAGGTAGTTCCGGAAACGTTTCCTTCCATAATTATTGATTATTGGTTTAAGAAATTTCCCATTTTTAATACGGTACTAAAACACATTTGCAAAGAAGATGTCATGCATACTATTTCTTATAGAAAAATAGTCGGGTAGATAGAAATACTGAACCCTGCACCGATCTGGAAATTTCAAAACGTTTATCGCGACCCAGTTTTCACTCCGTCATTCTCGGATTCAACGATGCTTAAACTTTAAAACACGAAGATACGAAAGTACGGAGCGCCCGATGCCTTTCGCAAAGACAAATTCGTCGGAACCATCTTTGCTATAGAAATTGGCTTTATTATACGAAAGCAGTGGTCAACGTAACAACATCTAAAAAGCGAGCTAAAACGCCGTCTTATCGTTATCAATAAATATCAGTTTGCGTCATCCCATCGGCTAACAAAACACGAACCACGGATGACGAAAACCCCGTTTTCCTTGTCCTCGCAAGCGGGACACTATTTTAAGACTAAATGGCCATGAATTTCCAAATTAATAAATAACACGGATGAGCACCCTTTTCCGAACCCTCCGGGGTTGGATCGGCGATAATGCTTTAATGCCGTCATCCGGAAGGCCTGGGTGTAAAAAAAAAAATTCAACGGACCATTTTGGTCGAACCGATAAACTTCTAGGATGTCTCTTCATTAACAGGTGCAGGTTTTGGATTTTGAACATCTGAATATTATTTTCTGGAACCGCGTAACGTAGGTGCAGTCCTAAGTTGGTGCCCGGCCGTGAAAGTTGAGTATTTCAATGCAGAATTCTCGACTACTCCCCCCACGATGTTATTTCGTCTTCCCTGAGACGGTGTCCAGTTCGTCCAAGAGCTCCTTAAACTCCATGGCGAACCACTTGGCGTTCTTCTTCACCTCGTCCCGCACCTGGTTGCCTCCGAAGCCGATGAAGGCGTCCTGGAATGAAAATCGACACGTCTGAATACAGCCGGCGAGGGCAGCGCTCGCGTTAGGCGACTTACCGCAGGAGGGCAGGTGTGTAAGTCCGTGGCCCCGTCCCCTATCATGACTAAAGTCGTGTAGCCGTTCTCTTCCTTCAGTTTCTTCACCACGTCCGCTTTGCCTCCCGACCGCGACACTGGCTGGTCCTCGTCGAATCCGGCGTAACTACCTGCCGTGGCAGAAAACGAAATTGGGCAATCATGAAAAGATGCCGGAAGGGAATTGAGGTCAGTTCGGACATTTAGTTTTATGTCGTGTTTACTCTTTAATATTTAGTTGTGGATTTTTTTTAGAAGTAGGCAAGTTCTAAAATGAATACATTGGATGGAACGCGATACCGCCTTCGGACTCACCATCGTAAAAGAACTTGAGCTTGTTGGCGAAGATGTTTTCCGGAGGGATTTTGAGCTCGTGGGCGACGCTCAGGATGATGCTGTGGAATCCACCGGACACCAGATACACAGGAATGGACCTCTGGTGAAGGGTGCCTATTAGTTCCCTGCAAAGAAGATGCCATTGTATTATCCTGGATTTTGACGATGGAAAGTTCGAAAAGTTCAAAAACCCAATTCTTCTTTGATTTTAGCCAAATTTAAGAGTCTACTCTGAACTGCGCGATACGCACTTGATTCCTTCAGTCAGCTTCGGAGGATTGGTCTGCATGTACGCCTGCAGCTGCTGGTACGTGGGCTTGATGATGTTCAGCCGCGTCCGCAGGGCCGACCGGAAGTCCATCTTGCCGGACATGGCATTCTTGGTGCTGAACAGGAAGTGGGGTTAGAGAGGACGGCGCTGAACACGAGGGCAGACACTGAGCCAGACTTACATTTGGATGATTTCCTTTTCTTTGCCGCAAAACTTGGCCAGCTCGTCGATGGCCTCGTCCTCGCAGACCGTCGAGTCGACGTCGAAGCAGACCGCATCCGCCATCCGCCAGATGGCCTTCGTTTCCTCCAGGCTGGACATCTTGCTGTTACATGGACCTGCGAGGTAAATCAAGAGTTTTCTAGTTTTATCTGGGATCAACACAAACTAAAGAGCAATGGTCTGGTAAGTTTTCGGTAGGAATATATTATAGTTTTACTGAAGTTTATTTAAACTTTGTCTAAACTGAAGCTTAAGTAAACTGCAGTTTGCTTAAAATATTCATGCCGATAATCCCTGGGTCACTTACTGAAGTTTATGCAAAGTTTAACACAAAATCATTTGAATATTAGCTGCAGTGTTCATAAAATGCAAAGCAATAATTCTGTGGTTGTTTTTAAAAGAAATTTTTTTAATTTTATATGGGGGTGAACACTAACAAGAGCAGTAATTCCACAATATTACTTAAGGAAATTGTAGTTTTACGAAGGTTTACTCGATTTTAAGTAATTTAGTAAGATTGCATATTACTCCAAAATAGCGATTTATGTAACTAAATTTCACAGAAAATCTAACTGCAGTTTCAGAGTAATTACTGAATTTGTTTTCGCTGCTTTGAATTCCCCTCCCTAATTTTTGAAGTAAGGCATTGGCAGTTTTTTAATCTTTAATGTTACATTGTTTATTTACTGCTAAAATGGGAGTATTAGGAGAGCAAATGATTGGGATCGTTGACCTCCGGGTCATTGGCCTTCTTTGGATCGATTCCAAAGTGGGTTATTTGAGAAAAACTGATTGGCACATTTACTCCTTTTCTAAGGCTGCTGCAATTTTCGGTTTTATCATATATATTTTTTTCTTCTTCTCAATTTGCGAAACTCGATTAGGGTCAGATTTCCATTGTTTGTTTTCCTTAATTTTTTCTCGCCCGCAGCACCGCGTTTAGGTCAACGAATTTTGGGATTGAAATTGCAATCGTGTCCTGAAAAATGTGGGTCACAGCTGTTCCTCAACAAGCACTCCGTTCGCCCCCCTTTGGTAACTTCTTCCGTAATCTTCCGCATTTTCGAAAATGGGACTGGGATTTTGGGTGTGAATTTTTCTGCTTCTTTCGTGATTGCAACCAATTGACTAACACTACCACACCAAAAACTACATTCACAAAATGACGCCAAAATTCAATTAAATATAATCAAAAATTCGATACGAAGTTGACTAATTTTGATAATAGTACATCAAATTATTGTAACATTTTTAAAATGACGCCAACATTTCCATGCAAAATTGTCTAAATTCAATTCAAAACGGCGTCCAGTTTTAATAATACCACGTCAAACAGAGTTTGCAAAATGAACCTCACATTCAGTTAATTGTAATCAAAAATTTAATACGAATACATCTAATTTCGATTCAGTACAAAATGGGGTCAAACTAAATTTGTGAAACGACGCCAAAATTTAGTTGAATATAATCAAACATTCAACACGAATGTGTCTTAATTTCCATAATATATGACAGAAAAGTTGAGTATAAAATGATGTCAATGTCTCCATCCAAAATTGACCAATATTCAATATTACAAAATGACGTCAACATTTTATAATTATAAATGATAGTATTGACATACTGACGTGTAATTTTGACTTTGGCTCCCAGATGGCCGTGCTGTGCACTCGTGAATGCACGCCATCTCGAGGCAGGAAGAATAACTTATTTGAATTGTTTTCCCCAGAGATTAAAAAAATGTAGATGTGCTTACCCGTTATGGTGATGGTCCGTTTGGGTATGCCCGATGATGGGTAAGAACCAGAGTGGAAGGACTGCTGGTTCAGCTAAAAATAAATGGAAATCTGCTTAGAAATAGAAGAAGAAAGAAAAATTGGAGTGGAAAATTACCGGCTATGCTACTTCCTCTTTGGCTTTGCTCCAATGAAACAATAACAAAAGCATTCATTTTTATTTGTATTTTTTGCTTCGTTGAGAACCTCATTGTTGCTAAATTATAGGCTCTCGCTGCGAGCGCCAGGTGGAACTGATAATTTTAATCCACTTTCAGCAATTTGTATTCCTCGATGCTCACTAATTCACCTTTGTGTGTTCTTAGCAAAATAACTTCGAAGGACTTAAACCATCTCCAGCTGTTTTGGGTGTATTTGAAATCGCCCCGAATATTCACTTAGTAGATTAATAATTCAACTTTTTTTCCCTACATTCATAAGAACTTTAGGCTTACCCTATCTGTTGTAATTGTTGTATTTGAAATTACCCCCACACAGAATTTAACAAAACTAACTCAATAAAACTAGGATGTCTGTTTTTATTACCTCTACAATAATTTTATTCTTTCTTTGTTTATTTTTAAATCTTTATAACGCCGTTTAAAATTAATTTTGCATATTTAAAATTCTTGCAGATTCAATGCCAGTTTTGAATTTCCCTCCAAGACATTTCTGGATTCCGCCTTCGCGATGAAGGGCTCCAGAACGCACCAATGAGAGCGCTTGAGCGCCACTCGGGCTTGCCTGGCGCTAGTCGCAGCCTGGCGCAATCCTCGTTCGACCGCCAGAAGGCGACTCAGTCGGCGTCTGGCGCTCGTGTTCTAAACCGCTTCCAGATCAGGCAGATTTCGGGTGCCAATTTCTCCGAAGCCGAACCGCTAAAAGGACCCCAACAGTCTCGGATTTTCGCCGATATCTCGGAAACGCAGGCGGTAAGTCCTCACACGCGTTTTTTAAAGCTTGTCCTTCTTAATGCGCATCGAGAAGCCGGAGCGATGACGTGGTTCGAACACGCCGCCATGTTTTCGAACGCCAGTTCCAAATGTGTTGTAATTTTTCTGACAAAATCCCGGTAACGACAGTCGCGTTTTGGCTGAAAAAGCGAAGGCTTTACTTACGTCGCATCGGGCGAGTTTCCCTATGGCTGGCATTGTCGTGCTATTGCTAGTTCTCGCGTACGGGCGGCGTGTAATCAGAGAGCTCGAATGACGGCCAGCGTGCAAGCGCGAGATTCGTGGTGTGATCCGTGAAAACGTAAACAACATTCGCCTTGTTTTGTCAACTCGTCCGGTTTTATATCACCATGGGTGAGGGGCAAGGCCTTCTTGAGGAACCGTGACGTCTCGGTCTTCAGGAGGATTCAGGAAGCGCCAGGCCCCGCCCCCCCAGGGGGCTGAGCCACGCCTCTCCCTCTCTTGCCTTCTCCCCCCCTGTCACGTGCGCCACGAGGCTTGCACGTGCACGTGGGTGGGGGAATGGTGGGTAAGGGGGTTGAGGCACCGTTTTGAACTTACAGGCATCCTATAAATCCTGTATTTCCTATTTTTTTTGTTTAATTATCATATATTTTAGCAAAATGTCATATAGTTCCTATATTTTAATCACTTTATGAAGTCATCGTTAAAGTTTTAGATTTTGACGGTGGCATTTCTTCGTTCCTTTAATTCATGATATTTCTAAGCAGATTTTGTGCCGAAATTTGACCTAAAATTTTGGGGTTGATAATTACGGCTTGAAAAAAATGTCCCTGCAGCGCAGGAATGTGGTTCCTCAGTGATTTTCCTTAGCGAATTATACGGCGAAATCCATAATTTATGATGTCAATTTTCGAAATTGTTCACCTACAGCGTTCCTGTAATTAATGATAACCAATCTTTGCACAGAATTTTATTCCAAAATCGATGGCGTTTAAAATGGCACATTTGTAATGAATTTTCGAATTTTTTTTTCATTTATTTTAATTATTTTGAAAATATGTTGAAAATCACCCCAATAACGAATGATTTTCGAAATGAATAAGATAATAATTTATCCTATATTTCCTATATGTTTTCTTTGAAAAATGGCTGAGATATATGCTTATAAAATCTCTGGGGTTCAAGAATCGTTGCCAGCGTTGATCTAAAAGCAAAGTGCTAGGATATGCCATCAAGTTTATGCCGAATTGCTAAGGACGTTGCAAACTCATCTGGGTGCAAAGTTGCCAATGACCTGCAAAGTCGGGAAATGTCAGGCCACAAAAAATAGTCAGGAAAAGTCAGGCATAATTGAGGTGTGAAACATTTAGCCCAAAGTGCAAGGATTCAAATAGGCCAATGTTGTGAACCAACCAATCCTAGATGCTGTGGCACAATGTGCATTTTTAAAGTGAAACCGATTAAATGCAATAAGTTTGGTTTAGTTTGATATTTTGGTCATATTTGGTTTTGCAAACGCAGTGAATGATGTTGATTCCATCAGGCAAACACAGGAAAAATTTGAAATTATTTTGATAAAGGTCGGGCGAGGCAGTTTTGAAAGATGGTGGCAACCCTTTGGGTGTTCTCCCCCAAAGAAAGTTTAGTCTGAAAAATGCATTCATTTGTCTTTCAGAAGAAAAACAACAACTAAAAAGTCATGAAAAGTACGGAAAAACCTGCTTTGAAATTATTTGGATGATATTTTAGGTGTATTATCTTAGGGGTTCACATGTTGACAGATAGGAAATAAAATCCAATAAGGATGTATGAAACTCACCTGGGTGGTCTCCCCCAGAATGTTTTATTTTATAAAATTCAGGCATTTGTTCATCTGGAGAAGAAAAAACAACAACTAAAAAGTCATCAAGAGTACGGAGAAACTTGATTTGATATTATTTCGATGATATTTTGGCAGCACTTTCTTAAGGGTCTAATTTTTTTTTTTTTTTTTTTTGCAATTTCAAAATGGTCCGTTTATTTACTATAAAAAATACAAAAAAAAAAACATTGAATAAACCTTTAAAAAGACCGTTATGTGACCTTCGAAAACGGGTTTTTCCTCGCATTGAGACCTCCGAATATGGGCATTGGAGGTTGTATGAGGGTTTTTTAAATTTTTTAATTTTTTTTTCGTAATATACACGAGGCCTTTTCAAATTATAAAAATTATTTAGACCCTAGCGGACAACTAGAATATAAATTTAGCAATTTTACTATTTGTATTTAAAGAAAAATTTGGTGTATTTTAATTCATGGCGGGCTTAAGACTGAAAAATATTTTTTATTATTATAAAAGTTGCCTAGTTAAACTTTTGTAAATGTGTGAAACTATTTAACCGTTTGGCCAAGAGGCAAGAGTTATCTTCATCTCCGTTTTGTGAATCTTTCTTGCTAATAAGAAATTATCTAGACAGATCGATGATTGAACGCTGGTGATACGATAACAAGCATGTTTAAAATATTGTTAATATGCCAATTAAATCAAGTGGAGTTCGACACAGCTGACCGTAAATGTTTTTCACGTTCGAGTGCAAAAGCAGCAGTGGGCAAATTCGACCAGCCTTTGGCCTGTTTTGTAATCTTCAGTTTCAAGCGTTTTTAGTTTCGTAATTCATTTGAGTTTTGGGGGCTATAGGTGTCTGAAAAGAACCACTTTTCGTAACAGTCCCAATGGCCGAAAGGTGGTAATTACCACCCTGAACCCGCAAAATTTCTAGTTCCCAGAAGACCAAAAAAAATGCCAGGTACACCTAAAAGAGGAAAAAATCAAGGTTGGTATTGCAAAAAAACTGCAGTTATTTTAGGCGAATACGCATCCCCCTCTCCACCACGAGCATTTCTGAGCCCACAATAGGGTCCTGGGCTGCCAATTCAATCCTCTGGGCTTCATTTATCTATCTGAAAAATAAAAAAACAACTAAAATGCTCATGAATGAGAGGCCTTCGCCTTGTTTTGCAAGCTAGGGTCAACAGTATTACCCAATTTCGATTGCCTCATGAAATGATTCACGATTAATAAATAACTGCTGTTGCTGTGCCATGAATTAATGATTTTTTTATTTGTATTTTTCGAGCTCCTGTTAACACCGAGGCCGCAGCTCGAAATCGTCACTTGGCCAATTCGCAGCGAAAACAAATCCCTGCGACTTTTGTTTTCACTAAACTGCAGCTTTTGATTAACCCACCGAATGGGTTTTCAGATAAGGTTTTTTTTTACAGCTCATCAGCCTAACAGGGTTGAATATTCAGTGAAAAATGTAGGCCTCGTCAATTGGAGTTCATTCGTACAATAAGGTTTTTGTCTCCTCCTTGATCGGCCGGTTTTGTTTGTTTTCTTTTTTCTTTTATTATATCCTCTCAGGCATTTCTCTCAGCTTCGCCCTGCTCATGAATATGGAAAGTGTGCTCGGCGTGGAATTTTCCACCGCACTCGAAACTTGCATAACGAATGACTCCTGAAAAAGGGTTTGGAGAAGAAGAAAAAAAAAGACGATGAGAAATTGCAGTTGGCGTCTTGAAATGGGGAAAACGGTGTTCGCTATCGAGATTTCGACAGCCTAATTTCGAGAGGAGATAGCGACCTTGCACCGAACCAGAAAGACCGCTTATTAAGACTGATGTCACGAACTCGTCGACGAATGATATGTACTGGGTGCCAGATTAGTTTTGGCGTCGGTTATCTAAATGTCTTCACGACGTTTGACAGTTTGGATCCAAAAGAAATGGATCAGAGACGCATTTTTTTGCGCTGCGGTTTATTAAAAAAAATGGTGATGATGAATGACTTACTGCCACCAGCAGTGAATGTATTGTAACGGATGGGATAATTGCCAGTTTGGTGACGATCAGAACGAGCGCCCATTTTTTTTCTTATTATTATTAAGTTCTTATTTTGAATTTCTTGTATATTGCATTTCATCCGATTGGTTATGAAATGTTGCCGACGATGGTCTGTCCGCGCAAATGTCGAACTCGAGCGGTTTGAAAGTTGAAAAGGCCATCCCGTAGCGCGCAAACATATCTCGGGTAACATGGACGGAAATCAGATATATACCCGTGTTTTTAATCTGAAACTGCAATTATCATACACGAATCTGTGTGCCGTATTCGATTGAGTTGTTTTGTCAAATTTCCCCAAGCAACCCCAAGGTGAATTTTATTTTATTTTCTGATTTTCCATAGAGCCCTGGAAGCCACTACTGGCGTCTACTGGAGGATTAACCTCTACTTGGCACTTACCCAAGGATCGGGGATGCTCCGGGCGATTTCTGACTGGTCAAGAACAGTTCGCTGTACCATCAAGTGCCCCACCTGAGAGGTGAGCACATTTAGTGTGCACTAATAGAGAGTGAGTTGATGACTGATGCTTGGCTTTGTTTCACAGGGTGAAATGGCAGGGGTGTACAAGAGGGAGACCAGCAGCGATGACGAATTGAGCATCGGTGAGTACGCGTTGCGAGTCCCGTCGACCAGGACGTCTGCGAGATCTGCTAACGCCTTTTCCTTAGACATCACCGAAGCCCAGGCATCCAAGAAACACAAAAAGCACAAGCACCGGAGGCACAGGCGAAAGAAGGACGTTGGTGGCAAGGCGACCGACGCAGGCCTGCTGGACGACGCCGTCCTCTCCGAGGAGTCCGAGCTGCTCTCCATGGGAGACATTCTCGACATGAAGCCTGCCCTCAAACTAAAGTTCAAAATAGGAAGTCAAAAAAGGCAAGTTGCTTTCATATGGAACATGCTCACGGAAGACAACGTACAAGCCACCATCTGGAATAAATGATATCGTGTGATCTTTTATTGTAGCGTGGCAATAATACAGGAGGCCGATGCGGACGATGAAAATCAAGTGATTGAAGGTGGGCTAATTTCATCAGTTAAGGATTATTTATTATCGAAGGTTTAGTTCATTTCCTCCCCCTCAAGAAAGGCTGCAATTATTCAATGCATATTTAAAATATACCAATTTTTCAAAATATGTTCAAAATATACTAATTTTTCAAAATACTGCATTTGCTCGCATGTTGGCCACATCCCTTATTTTGAGGAAAAATTCAATTATTCATAAAATTAACTTTTCACCTAGTTTATCATTTGAAGTCAGTTTGTTTTCTTTAAATTGGCTTTAATGCCACCAATACCCCCTGTGGTGAAGTCTTTCTCTGCTTAATTTTGGAATAAGTAGCATTGAAGGCGATGTCATACAGTATTCAAAATATACTATGGCAGCGAACGATTTCTTCAGTAAGAAATGTGGCGTGTAGTTGTTGTTGTTGACGATGTTGTAACCAAAACAAGGACGCTGAGAAATTCAGCTGCTTGCAGAGATCAGCTCGATCAATTGTAAAGATTGAACTAATTGGTTGGGTAACGGCGATAACCTTGTAGAACTTTTAAGCTGATTAATCCTCTGATTTGCACGTTTTGAAAACAACCATCTTCGTTGAAATGATATTTTTTATTGTGTAATACTGCGGTAATTACATCTAAGCATGGCAGTTGGCGAATTGCGCAATTCCTGAACAACGCATTGGATGCGATGGAATCCTCCTTGATCTCTGTCCATTTCTTGACATAGTCAGTGAAATTTGTCAGCTAATCACTCTGTGGCCCTTCATTTTCCAATGAACATTATGTATGGCATTGTTTCAATTCATACTTTTAGTGGTGGACGATGTCCCTGCGGTTCCAGCCCCGGAAAGCGACATCAGCGACGAAGACGCTTGGCTGGAAGCGCTGGAGTCGGGGAAGCTGGACGAATATGACGAAATGAAGCGGATGAAGGACCCGTCGTTGATGACCGCACGACAGGTGAACTGGTGTTGTTATTAGCCAACTTGTGGAACGGCACATAACAGGGACATTTGAATGTCATTTCCAAAATATTTTTTTCCAATTTCCTATGTAGAGAGCGCTTCTCGAGAGTAAATCTCAACGCGATACCGTTTTGCCGGAGTACGTGATGTTACCGATGGGTAGGCATACTCAAAGCGAGTTACTTATTAATAAAGAGATTAGGCGTCACTAAGTGGTTTTCATCCTCTGTCAGGCTACAAGGAAAAGGAAATGACGGAGGAAATGATTCAGAAGCGGGAAATGCGAGCCAAGAAACGGCGGCAGCAAGCTCAGGAAAAGCGCGAAAAGGACAAAGTAAGTGTGACGCACTCTTTGTGTATTTATTCTGCACCCCCGTGTAAAACTTCAGAAAACAGTTCCTGCAAAAGCAGCCGGAAAGGAAGTATTTTGGAATACCGTACGGAAAAAAATAAACTCGCATTCTTCTCTGCGTCGTTTTGGTCTAGCCAATAAAACATAAGTTTGCTCGTGAAAAGGCTTCCAGGATGATCTGGATGTAATTTTTGTTTGCAGATCCAGACGATCGATCGGTTGCTCAAGAAGCAAGATCCAAGGCCCAAAGGCGGAAAGGTAGCAACGGTGACAGTTAATTGGTTGTGGATCGCCTCATTTCGGTTTTTGCCAAACCGCTCTAACGAAATTACTTTCAGGGCAAAGGGGGCAAGAAGGCAGATGTGCCCAAGTTCACCTACATAAATAATTGCGACACCATATCCATATCGGTGCCGGCCGGCTTTGAGTTTCCTCTGCAAAAGACGACAGCGGACAGGTATGTCGAGAATGAAATTCCGCTAGAGGAAACATTAACTGCGTCAGGGTGAAATTGCGATGTCGAAGGAACAGTTTCGTTTTGTACATTTTTATTATTTTTTTGTAGCTGCCAAATTCAGCACTTGATCAGCTTTGATATTGGCAGCTATGTAAAACAAATCTTCTGGGAAATCAAAAAAGGGTCTTTGGTTGCATTTTTTCAACTGGTTTTTGGTTTCACTTCCTGATTTACCGCATTTGCTCGCACTTAACCCGCATCCTGAGATTTAACCTTAGTTTTAAGGAAAATTGTAAAATATTCGTAAAATCAACATTTTACTCGGTTTATTATCGAAAGTCAATTTGCTTTTTAAAATTGCCCGTAAGACGATTTATAACTGCCGAAACCCCCTGTGGCGAAGCCTTTTATGGTCACTTTTGGGACGCATAGGAAGGCGATGCCACAAATCGACGTTCTTGATAAGTGAGCGTATAAGCCGCACCCTTTCTTCAGCTCTTAGTTTCATGGGAGAATTCAAATTGGCATTAAAAAATCTCTCAAATTCAAGTTTCCTTGCGGGGAATTGGAAAAAGTTGCGAACAGTTGGCCGCGTGCATCTTTTGCGGTCAACGTTTAGACGCTGCTTTCTCAATTTTTCTCATCGCTCGAGAAATTTGCGGTCGATGTTTTTCGGTGCGTGGATGGGGAATTGGTTTGCCACTATATTTGGTGTTATTTTTTTCCCCAAATCTAGACCCGTTGTTCGCCGGGCCCTCTGCGCCTTGCCTGGCTGCCAAAATCCAAAGAAGTATTCCTGCTCCAGGACGGGCGTTCCGCTGTGCAGCCTGGAGTGCTACAAGAAAAACCAGCTGAAACTGAAACGCTCAATAAAGACTTGATTTTGGAGGTAAAATGATATTTTGTAAATCACTCGAACCTGGTTAGGATTTCAGCATCGATGCCTGGTTAGGGCCAGACGCGCGGTGGCGCCATCTAGCGGCGGCACGCTACAACCTATTAGAACTCCAAAGAAAAAAATCGGGAAAAAACGTATCAATGAAACGAAGCCGGCCGTGTTATTCGCCCAATTCGCCGTGATTTTTCCGCCGGATCAAAGTAAGTGCAGACTCTCTTTCTCGCTGAGCATATCGGCAGCGCGCCCGGGTAATTGTCAGTGGGGAACGACCGAAATGAATCGGGGGAAACGCCATTTTCTGCCGACCCAATTTAAGCCTAAAATCGAACGTCTCACCCTTCGTGTTTTAGGGCTATTATTGTTGACATGCGTCTCGGAATGTTGGTAATCGTCGCTTTCGAGGCGTTTCCTCGTTTTTAATTGGGGGGTTTTCAGCGTGGCGAATTTTTCGGTGATGTGCACCTAACGTGTGTTTTTGTTTTGGTTTTAATGACACAAGAGAAACGAGCAGGTTTCACTGTACGGTTTATCGATTAGGCAGTAAAACGACCGAAGCGCAATTTCAACTCTGTTGAATTGAATCGCGTCCTGGAAAACGGCGAAATGAAACGATTAAGTGGGAGTGACGGGAGCGCGATCGCCCCCCCCCCCAATCG
>JAQIXS010000705.1:0-40127 GCA_034700785.1 Rossiulus vilnensis | reverse complement strand
AAATATGCCCTCTCCCATGATGCACTGCGCATAACGTGGCTGAGGTCTGCCCACCCTCATTTTTTGCCAGCGTTCCCAGTGTGCCCGGGGTATTACTGGCATTTAAAGTTGACCTACCGTTATGTAGCCAATTTACGTTCATTTTTTTTTCAACAAAAGCTGTCAGATTACACATCTACGTAAGCTTTGAGCGTGCTAAGAAGTTGTTCCATGGGATAAAAATGTGTAGAACAGCAGGCCACGATAACATTTGAAAACTTATTTACAGTGGGGATTACAAATTAAGCTGATATCCAGTTTTAAAAAGCTTTCAGCCTTTGTGCCCCCGTGTTAGTTATGCTTCAAAACGAGTCCAGATTTGAACATTGTGAACTTATGTAAACATGCATGAATTCGTCGCGAAACAGATGTACACTAAAAATTAATTTTGCTATTTTAACCTGAACTGGTATCGCTGTGAAGTGGTCATTGTGCATCAGCGCTGCACACTCGAGTACAGTAGGCTACTCATTGTGCGAAATTATCGGAGTCGTTCACGATGTTGGCCACAAGAAGGACAATTATTAACTTGTCTCAAGCGGCAAGGTTTGCATGCTCTTCAAACTGTCAAATTAACCCCCGTGTCAGAAGTCAACAGCCAGATTACAAATGCATATCTCAGTTTCAAAAATGCATGTCAAAATTTGATTTATCTACATTTGCAAACAAAAAATTGGCCCACCTAAAGGTATTACATATATTTTGTTCAGCGAGTAGATACCGTATCCAGTCTAAAATCGGAATAGCTCGTGTTATAAACAATTCATTGCTCTTTAGAATGTGCCTAACTTGACTATAATTTCAAATCAATTTCTGAATGTGCAGTTTTATTTTTCTAGGGAATACGATGTTTGCGTTCATAATGTTTTGCACTGAACATTTTCTGTACAATCTGTGTGAATTTATGGCATTGAATTTTCAGGCTATTCTTTAACGAAATTCAAGACCAATTTGGTCAATTTTAGGTGCATTTGAAATAACTTAAAATTGTTCAAACGAGCTATTCCGATTCTAAATTGGACATCATCTCGCTTTACATGTTTAGTTGGACCCGTTTTGTTGATCGCAAATGTAGTTGATCACGATCAAGGAGCGTTTAGTTCAGAAATTTGTTCAGCGATGTGTTGATTTCAAAAACGACCGTGTTTTTGATTTATCGGAACTCTGGAAGCCGTAACCTAAAAGTCAGTCGTTGCACTTGGCGTCAAGGTGCTGCTTTTATGGAAACTCCCAAAACGCTATGCATTCGGTTTTCCACTGCCAGACAAGACAGAAGTCACCGGCCTCGACGACTGCGTCCTCCTTAGTTTTTTTTTCCGTTCCCGAATTCGACGAGTCCCGACAAGAATCAAATTTCCAAGAGACAAAAATGATTTTTCGGTCACTTACATCCGTATTTCCGATTTGTCCCATGGTTTCGGACGTCTTTGGCGGCGGCACTTTGGAATAATTGCACGGTAAAACGAGATCAACAACAAAGTTTCCCAAGGCTTTGTTGCACATGAAGTCAAAGGGAGTCGTCAGCACCCAACACCACCACTCGCGTCGAGTCAACTTGACAACTGACTCAAATTTTCAATGGACAACGAAGAGCGTTTGCCATCAGCTGGCCCCGCGCAAGGTGAGCTTCCATTGGTCGGCAGGCGGCCAATGGAAATGCATCAGCTGTTCTGGGCGAGTCCACTTGTTGCTAGGCGGTGTTCCGAGCCACCAGAGACCGATTGTTGGCACGCGAAATTGCCACAATCGTATCGGGATTCCCCCTTTGGGAAGCGGCCACGGATGAGCCCCGGACTCGAGGAGGGTGAAGCTAAAATAACAAACAGATGACGACTGGGCACGTAGACCCGGCTGATTTTCTATAATACCCTGGGCTTCGCAGAACTGGCACCAAATTCAAAAACCTGTACGTAACGTTCGCTAGTGAGTCAGGCCGTTGCGGATAATTGAGGCTTGACACGGCTCCAAACGAGACCAGGTAAACACCTGAAGGACGTTGCTAGGACTCCATCCTGGCCCGGGGATAGGCTGTCTGGCTGTTGATCGAAACTTGTTTCCATCGATGATCTATCCTCTCGTTTTTTGTTTTTTTGGGGGGAGCCAAGATTTATCGATGCACGATCCGTACGATTCATGGAAAGGATGTTCGGTAGCGAATCAGGTGGCTGCATCGTGTGTCATGCTAAGGACTTGAATATCATACGTACAACGTTATATTAGCTTCAAGGAACATGATTCCATGTTCGGAAAAATGAATTGTGGAGCCAGCTAGAAAATGTGCATACTGAGTCACCTATAGAAAAGTCATTGTGCAGTATATCGTTAGTCTTATAGCAGATCTTATACAAACATTAATGACATTTGCAACTATCATTGACATTGTGCCGTTTTGCATGGTCGGGGTGGTCAGGGAAACTTATTCAGAAAATTGCAAGTCAGGGAAGTAGAAAATTGTATTTCTAGGGAAACCCTGCTCAAATTATACCGGCACATGTCCTGTAAAATGTATTTTATTAGTTAAGCCATTTGCATATTTTAGACTGATGATATTGCGTTCAATGTCAGCACCCCATCATGGACTGCTGAGCGATTCTGGTCTGGATGCTGTGTTCGCTGACTTGGTCAAAGATCAAGCTGCACACGCCCAACGTTTACCTCAAGGCGCTGAAAAAGGATTACTCAGGGTTGGCTGAGTTTCTCTCGGCGTGGTACTCGGAAACAAAAGAAATTATCCTTAGCGCACAAAAAATGAAAAAAGAAAAAGAAAACTTGTTTGATGGTTTATGAAAACAATGGAGCTCTAATCGCGATGGTTTAAAGTTGTCCGTAGATGGGTCGCACCAAACACGGATTACGTGTAATTCATGATTTAGCTTGCTTTTCTCCACCCTTTACATTTTTTCCCTCTCTTCTTATTACATTGAACTTTCGTTCCTGATTACACTAATACCATAGTTTCGGGTATAGGCCACCTTTACATGCAGCGTCAAAAATTTGGGGGTCCATGCTTTCCATGTAAAGATGCCAAACCATAACATTTGTAAGATTCTGCTTCTTTCTTATCACACAAAATAGGTCTGTGGAAACAATTGAGACACCGCTTGGCCATGGCAAGTGGAAATTAACTGTACCATCACAACAATGTAATGTTAATGTGGAACATCCGACTGCGATAGTCAATACCGGAATATTCTTTTATTGGATGGAAATTGTAGAAAAATATTTAGAGAACAACTGCAGATATCCAAGGGAGCACTGATAAATATCGTTAAAGCAAACTTTGATAAGGTGCAATAAAGAAAGGTTATTTAACGTTGTGCCCATGAAACCATGTCAATGTTCCGTAAAAACGTTTCAAAGCTAGTTTTTTAAAACCTGACGGTAAAAATGGACATCAGTGTACTGCTGCCCTTCTTCGCACAGGAGAAGAACATTTTCTGTGGTGCAATATGTGTGGTATATGTTTTGTGAGTGATTTTCTGTGAAAATTTAAGCGGTTTTGTTTTGGTATAACTTCGGGGAAAAAACAATTTTTTCACTAAGTGCTTGTTAGTGTGCATCGTTTGAACTTATGTTCGATCGAAATTAAATTAGTGCTAACAATATTATTCACAAAACTATTAAATTTATTCCTTCCTCCGAAAAGTTGATTTGTCTGGCACACGTTATATTAAAAACGTAAACAAAGGAATACTGTAATTGATAATAGATAATTAGGAATGAAACAACATTCGATTTTGTCTGCAGCCAAATTTGACGATCAGTTTGTGATTCATCATCCGGACATACAGTGTACACGTACAGTAGTAGGTTGTATTCACTGACGCTTCCTGGTGGAACGTAAGTCGTCATCTGTTAATGTTTGGCGATTATTGCATCAGCAAAATGAACGCTAATCTACCGCGCCTTTTGACATCGAACTTTGAGCCTTGGCCACACCTTCCGAAATAATCGATAAAATGACACTATAGAGTCTGGGACTGCTGATTTACCGGAAATAATATCGAAACTCAAGGTCACATTATTGATATCTCACAACAGAAATGCGGTGGTGGCTCTTCCAAGTGCGATTGTGGTGGCGTTCTTTAAACCAAAGATAGTTTTAAGGGGATTTATAAATTTACATGTTAAAAGTAAATAAAATTTAGTTTAATTTGCCTAATTCAAATATATGCATGTTCGTATTGTCGTATTATTTAATACATCAATAAATGAGTACATACAATATACTAATTCACATTTTTTTAAACAAAAATTTGATATCTCATCCTGTGTAATTTATTCATTAAAAATATTGTGTCCATAGGCTTCACCAGGCTATTAAATAGGGGTCCATGGCACAAACAATGGCGCCGAACTAAGACAAGGGTTAAAAGGAATTACATGTTATAGCCGTCGAGCATATTTGCCGTGGTTTCCGGTAAGAATTTGGGAAAAATAACGGCATTGGCTCCAAATTTCAACACATTTAACACTTTAAATTACACTGTTTAGATCAACCGGTGTCTGTCTCGTTGTCTACCCCAGTAACCCGCTGATAACCCCACTTATGAGGTATCAATTTTCAGCAATTATTCTGTGTTGATCCAACTGTTAATCAAGGCTCCTGATGCACGTACTGTACATGAATCATCGGTTCCCAGAAATGGCGGATTGGATAATGCGTTTGTGAATCTTCAAAATTTCAGCGGCATTAAGCTCGGATTGTTCCTAGCTCAAGCCTTAAAGTAATCTGCAGCTAAATCTCGTTTATGATCTGCTCTTTCCTTATCGTTAATTAAATCCTGTTTTAAACCAAGTCCGTGCAGCCGAATGTTCGGCCAACCATAAGCTTAGAAGGTTTACATGTACGTGGTATTACTGCGCCGCATCACACCACCTTGTTTTTCCAGTTCAACCAAAAGTCACGCCATAGGTTGGTCAACAAACCTGATCGCTCCCGGCCAACTCATTTCCTGCGAGCAGTGCACTTTTTGCACTTGTGTTGTATCAAGTACAATGCACAGAGTTGAGATATTTCGGTGAAAACTAACGTTCTACTGGATGAAACCCAACACGCATAAGCCACCACCAATTGACAGTTTTGAGCTTTTTGAACGATTGCGCCATCGACATGAGTAATGGAAAGTTCCAGGATGACTTTCTTATGCCTCTCAGGGGACAATGGCAGGAAAAAAAACACCTGTAAGAGTAGCGTGTTTCACTGCCGTTTTGGGAATTTTTTCTCGATGGTAAAAATAAGTTGGAAGATTAATAACAGGATAGGAGTTTGGGTGAAGGACTGGATGATATATATAGTCAATATGGCTTAGAGATGCCTGAAATGGTAACAGCTTGGAAATAATTATATTTTTGTTATGTCAAATGGAAATTTTCTGCCAGGGAATTAATTCGTTCAGCTTTGACCTTAGACCAGTGGCTCTTGACCTGGGGACTAATGCAATAAATACATTTCGAATTAGGCAAGTTGAAGTAAATTTATTTTTTTTTCAATAAAAATACATTTTTCCATTCAAGCTCACGGTTTCCCAAAGGTGGGGATTATTGCAACAAATATTAACGAAAAGGTTAAGAACCCCAGCCTTATAACTTATTTAATAAATAAGTAATAAGCGTTACTCTGCTCATGGTTAATATGAGCAGTAGGCTACTCAATTAACGAAAAAGTGAATAAACCAGTTTCTAGTAGTTTATTCAATGTTTCTAGATATTTCGCTAATCTGACACAATGGTGTTTCAGGTAGCAAGTCTGTGCTGTCTATTTTTGAAATATTTGCTATTAAAGTTGCTGTTGAATACGTACAGAAGTTTGATTTCAACGTCATTTGTGCTTTTAGTTGATTGGCAGTTTTTAGGTTTCAACTGGCATCCGATTGTTTTAACATTATCATTAAGTGTTTGTGAATAAGCGAAGCCGATTGTAAAGTGAAACTTAAAAAAATATTAATTAGATTTTTATGCATCTCTTGACACTGTACGGAGCTTCAAGGTCGAATGCTGTTCTGCCAACGGCAGATAGACCTATTTGGTCACAAGTATTAGATAGGCTTTCGGGAGTGAGTGGTTCGTACAGAAACACATTTGTCAATAACATTAAGTTGCTATTCGCATGGAAATGAAGGACACGTTAACCCCTTTCGATTCGAAAAGGCGTTTTGATATGCAAGCCCACACATCGATGAAATGAATACTTATTCGCCAAAACAAGTTTTCGATGAACAGCCGCACTTTATGCTGGACAGAGTCAATAAAAGTTGGAAGTTTATTGTTGATTAGGAAGTGCTCAGGAACCATCCTTACTTCAGCTACTTTTCTAAATGGTTCCGGCGTTAGCAAAGAGATTCTAATGGCGTATTTTTGTTTTACCAAGGATATCAAGATATTTAAAGCCATTTACAGGCATAGTTTTGCGGAAAACAGCCATTTCGCATCCTATGTGCTCCGAGATTGCATAGAGGAAATATGCTCTTAACTGAAGCTGGTATAATATAACCCATGCATAGAAATTAAAAATTAATAATCAAGCTCCCCAATCGTACTTGGCGAATTATAAAGAAATAACGTCTGACGTCACACGAGACGTTAGTTGGGAACGGAATAGTCTTGTTTTAGTTTCACTGTCCAAAAATAACAAACATTATAATGTAGATAACTGTTATGTGCGCCAATTTCGCGAATGCAGTTTGACGAACTGATCGATTAACTAGAAAGGTTTAATTTTTTTTTTGTATTTTTAAATGCGGTAGAAGTACAGCTGCAGTTCTGAATTTCAGCGGATTCTGACAAAAACTCCACCATTTCAAAACACATTATAACTGTTACTTTGGCTAATCTAAGTCAGATACAGCTTAAATTTGAACTTATTTCTATTCCTCTCATATTCGAAGCACTAATACTTAATGTTTAACTGATGCTGGAAAACATGATCATGAAATTAGTGTGGTAACAGCAATGCGTTGCGTGTCTCATGAATTCGCCAACATCTAGGTCTTCAGGGTATTCGGGTAGCATGACGCAATGGCATGGCAAGAGCTTGAATGTTTGGGTTAATTCCTGCCTGTACTGTTAATAAAAACAATCTGATGCAATGCCAATGAAATATGTCGGTTAGAAAAGTATATTCTTATTGATACAATATTTAATCGGGCACATATTTCAGAAAGGAGATAAACTATTCTATTAACACGTTTAGCAGTCTTTTGTAGATACAGTACATCTATTGTGAAACATTATCGAGGATAACCACATTATATTAGTCTGAGTAAGCTTCATGTAACTCGAAACACAGCTTACATGTATTTCATTTGAAACAGATTGTTTGTGTCTTACTGACTGTTAACATGTACATGAATTGTAAAACGTTTAGTACATTCTATGTAAACATATAATTATGATATCAGTTATATCTCAAATAAAGCGAACGTTTTCTTTAAAAAACACTGTAATTAAATCCAATTGTGGACGACTTTTATTTTAGCGGTTAAGATTAATGATTCGAACTCACTTTTCAGTTTTCGCATGACTGACCTTAAAATTACCCCAAAAATAATAAGTTACACATTTGTGGCGGACTTGTTTTAGAAACATTCAGTGTGACCGTGATCAATGAGCAGCCGTTGTGTCTGCACATAGGCTACATGTTATCACATGCTGTATGTTAAGAAAAAAATAATCGCCATAGGGTCAAAAAACGAGCTTTTAGACTTATGTGACAGAAATACGTGAACCATTTGAAAATTATAGAGGTCAGGGGCCCCCTGCACGTTGCTTATTCTTTAACGGAGTCTTGATTTAAATCATGAAAACAACGGCTAAGCCCTACCTTGAAAACATTTCAAAAGTATAGGTATTAACTATACCAGTAAGTCCACTTGCCAAAACAAGAGGTAAAAACTGGACGTTTTTTTGGCGCATCATTTCGCCTTCTTTCCAGAGGCTAAGCCAATTCAGATTAGCAATTAGCTCACTGATAATTATCTTAATGACATCGCATGAGCTGAATCCATTTATCATCGTTGACTGTCGGAATGACCACCGGTCAGCGTAGATGTGGCATGCAAAGCAACCGTGTGTCCCTGTATTTCGGGTTAGGAAAATCATTGAAATTAATCTCTTGGCGGTAGGAGAGCGTCATTAAATGAATACAAGGTGAAATTTGTGTTAGAAGCAAAACAATTGCGACATGTGTTAAAAGTCAGACACTGGAGGCTGTAAAATGTTCGGATTAATTTCTCTTTATCACCTTGCTTATTTGAGTTTTGGCCGGTTTTACAAATCAGGGTAATTTGATCAATGAACGTAATCATTGTTTTTCTATCGATGTTATCGACACATAAACACGGATGTCTACTACTGGATGTTTTAGGTTGGATGATTGTTTCTCTGCTTCATGTACGTTCTATCATCTATCTGTAATTGTAATCTGCTTACTGGATGCCGTTAATAAATTTTTTACGATTGTTCCAGAGATCAAATAGCAGGTTTGTCCAGTTGTTCGCAGTCTAATAACGATTTCATTACAAACATTTTTACCTGAAATTAGTTTTCGATACTCCGAAATCTTAAGACGTGATTTGAGCATCTCGCGTTTGCATATTCAGGACTTTTGGAAAGATGATAATCGTAATGTATTCTGACTTAAAAAGTGCACGCATACCTGATCCAGCTTGACGACTGAGTCTTGGAAAATTCAGGGCTGTTCTAAAGCGGAATGTGGGAAATTGCAAACGTTCCATGAATGTATTACGACAATGATAATGGGTTTGTGTTTGGTAGTTGTGTTTGTTGTTGGTGGACTAAATTGCCCCATTGTCAAATTTAAACAAAATAGCTGACGACGGAATCTTGAAAAATAGTTTTAGACCACACAGATTTGACCAAAATTGGCGCTTTTTGACGCTCTCATCACACCATTCAGCTTATCATAAAGAACAACAATTCTTTTATGGTATAATTTTCTAGCTCACTTTATTTATATTTCTGGAAAAAATTGAGGCAGCCCACTTAGTTACTTAATTTCTTCAAACCTTAATGTTTTGGGAGATCATTTATACATGTAGGCTACGCGTTATAGTTCTTTACCGTTCGGTTTTATCTTGTAGTTTTTTCTTTCACAACAATGAGGTCTCCATTATAAGTCACAAATCATAAATGCTAATGAAAATGCACATAACTTGCACTGGGTGTCTAAATAGGATACTAAAAAGAATTGCATTTCGCTGCAACTGTTCTCTGTGCGTGTAACTGGATAGTCGGTCGTGTTTGCCTGGCATTGAAAGTCGAAAGACGTTTTCGTTTACCAATCCTTTTATATTCCCATTATGTCCTAGTTCACGCCTAGTAACAGAGGTAAAAAGGGACCTTCATTAGCATTGGGGACAAAGTACATATTTATACGAGTATTGTACACACACTCGTCGAGGTAGGATAAGCGAATTCGGGACTCACAGCTTGTTAAGTGGTTTCTTGTCAGATTTTAGTAATTTTTTTTTTGATTTGGCATTAAGCTTATTTTGCATTTACTAGTATGTAGTAGGTGAATTTCGAGACTCTCGACACCATTAACCTGAAATTATAACCGCATGACGCCATTTTTAAGAGTGATGGCCAGATAGGAGAACATCACTTGAGAGGTAAATACAAATATTCAGTATGGTGGTCTGTACTACTTGAAAAGAACTCTGACAATGCGTGCCTGTTCAAGCCCGGTATCAGATTCATGTTACTGGTCAAGTGCTGACTTGTAATCATGGGAAACGCCCCTAAGAATCGCTAAATCATCCAAACAGGAGTTACATGTACTTACACCCGGACGTCCATGGCAACATAATTTAAATTAATAACCCTCGAGATTGTCCTAATCGATGTTCGTTGAATTTCCTTAGTAGTTTGCAAGCTTGAAAATTTTTAGGAAAGCAACTCGTGTTGATTAATTAAAGCCCAATTCCGAGTGCTTATAAGTAATACATAAATACATTGCATGACGTTTAGGAACTGTCGGTATCATGCGTTTATGGTGTGCGATTTCGTCAACATATTTTGAGGATTGCGCTTTGATGTGTAATGTAGGGAAATATTCTTAAGGAAATATCAGGAGTAGCAGTGTAAAACTGATAAGTGAACTAGGCACAGTATAGATAAACGCATTAAGAAGTGTTGACAAAACTTCGATGTTTTCACTGTGTACACACTTGTTTGTAAACATTTTAATGATATCGCGTTCATAAATGAAACACCGATTATTGATATTTAATACTGATTAAGAAATTGGCGGGAGCTGAGCTGGTAATGGTTTGTTTTTTGATCGGCTAATGTTTTATGTATTTATAGTTCAAAACAGCCGCGTTATTAAAAAGGTTAATTAAAACTTAGGTGGAACAAATCCAATTTCAGACACCATGTTTTGCGCAGTTTGCAAGTGGTTTTAATTCAAATACAGTGTAGTCTACAATACTGCAACTTGGTCTCTTTTTACAGGTGCGCTATCATGACGAATGCATGAGAGCGAGAGCCCTGAACTAGCGTGACACAATTCTGATAAAATTACCTTTTTTTCTCGTGCCTGTTAATTTTTTCCCCAACTTTTTACCCTATTGTTTCCTAATTTTCTCTTTGGCTAGCATTTTACCTGCGTTCGTAATTTCGTGCTACGTTTGCCTTAGACGAGGTTGAAACGTTGCCTCCCACAGTGTGGGTCGACCCTGAAGCGAACGGTTTCATGTTAAAAACGCCTGAAAAACAAGAACCGGCTAAAACGCTACTTACGATATATGACTAAATAAGTCAAAAGCAATTATGTTTCTGCAGACGAACTGCTATAGGCTCGCGTCTGGGTTTTGAGGAAAAGATGGGCTGGTCGGTAATGTTTGGAAGGTCATCTTGTTAAGTAGGTCTGGTGTTGTTGCTACACCGTTTATTGAATATATCTGTGTGTGTGCATTCATTAATTACAGTTCTGCATTTGCTACTCACGTCGATGTTTGCAAGTAAAGGAACTAGTCCACCTTAAGGTATTAAAATAAGTCAACGCAAAACATACGCATTTTATTCAGGAAGTAGATTTCCAATTTAAGATAGGAATATCTCGTTTTGAAAGCAATTTAAAGCACTTTGAATTGCGAAAATGGCCTTAAAATATAATGCCATAAATTCACACCAATCGTACACAAAATGTATCGTTCTTCAAAGAAATTATGCAAAACATTGTCGTTGCAATTCTTTTAATCTCAGAACTTAGTATTCTCTGCAGGAACTATTTTATCTAGTGGCAGGTGCAAAGTAATGAACATATCCCAACTGCAAATTTTCACTATCGTTTAAGGCTTGTCACGTGAGAAATTTATGCTTGCTGAATGAAATACATTTTTAATACCTTAAATTTAGATGGGCCAATTTCTTCGTTCGGAAGTGTACATGTATATTTGAAACCTCATACTTTGAGACGAAGTGAATCATTCTTTCAAGGTTCTTAGTTTGGACCTGGTAACAGCTTTGTTTGTGGTTCAACCGGTGGGTGACAACTACGTTTCTGGAAATGTAAAGCGAGCCAGACGGTTATCCTCGTTCTGGTATTTCGCCATGCCTATTGTTCACTTAAGTTTTTTTGTTTTTTAAAAGAACACACATTTTTTCTTTCTTTTTTTTTAAATTTTCGATTTTTCTGGACTTTGTTGTCGTTGGATGCTTCGCACACAGTCAGTTGTGGGCGAGGGCAGACTGACGTTCTACGGAATCCTGTTTATTATTAGTGAACCACATTTTAAATAGCCCGCACGTGCCTCTCGGAGGGCAAAATACCTGTAAATTTCCGTCTGCTCTGTGTACAAAAATTGGGATAGCTTGTGAAGAAAAACAGGTCTGTCTTGGAGGGGATACACCTTGACACATGGCCAAAACATGCCTGCTCAACTTCCTATTCATAGAAGCTTGTGTAAATGATCTAAAGATGCGGAAAGTGAATATTTGGTGTGTTTCTGGTCTGACTTTCCATTCACTAACTGATAAGTGTAATTTTACCGAAAAGGAGGGTAATGGTAAATACACTTGAGCACAAACTTTACTCAGGATGTCTAGAAAGTTAAGTAAAATTTAGGCAAATTAAGGCTGAGCCGAAGGATGCCCCCCATGCATAAAATACTTTTCATAGTTGCTATATTTATATTTACCCGTGTAGAATTTGTCGTCCACTATGGTCTAAGCTATTTTTATCGTTTAAAAATGTCCCATGTATAAAAAAAATGAAAAAACAACTGAGGGATAGCTGGAAAGCTGAGTGAAAACCAATTTACGGAGGTCGCATAACGTTTTTTAAAATTTTTAATTTCCACCGAATGGGACGGGACATTTTGTGATTATAAAAAATAGCTGAGACCCTAATACATATAGATCACCAATTCTACACTTGGAGAAAGAAAGTATGTAGAAAGGTGTACTTTTTTAGTTGGTGGGCATCTTTTCTTATCGAACTCGATGCTAAACACAGGTTTCGATTTGAAGAATTGCTAAAACATGACTCCAGCCCAGAAAATAAGGTTAAACCATAATCAAAGGCATCGTATAATTGACGTTGTAGTTCCGGCACGCAGTAATTGAAATTGTGCATAAATTCTAGCAAGCCAAACAGGAAACTACCATGGTAGACGAAAAATTTCCAGGATAACTACTTTAACATAAAAACTGCTCGTTTCATGATTTGCATCCCTACAATTTTTTTATGAAACAGGTTGATAAAAAGTTACTCACCAAAGTTTGGATGATCATAGAGCGGAAACTACAACAGGAATAAAACTACAGTAGAGTGAGCATTTGGTTCATTTTTTAAAAAATTATGCTAAATTGACAGCAAACCCGCGAAGCTAGAACGAATGGTTTGAGTTTACATATATTAAAAAAACACAAGCTTAATGAAATAAAAAAATCTTTTTCGGATTGTTATATATCATATCCACTAGTAAACTGCATTTCTATGCAATCGCAACATCGTGATCGTGACAGATCCATTTTAAATCATTGTCTCAAGTCAAGATTTTCTTCAAGTGTATGGATTTAAAAACAATTTTTAAGGAATATTGCGTGCATTATTTTTTAATTTTTAAAACCACTGGGACATTATATACTGTACGTCATCTTTCATATAGCATACTCATTTTTATCTGCGACCCATCAACTTGTGTCGGCCGAAATTTGTTATCTGGCAGATGCTAGAGATTTTCCAAAGGACAACAAGAACGCCGTTGTGTAATGGAGTTTTGGGAAAGTGTTTTCATTAACTCTTATCGGAACTGTTCATTTAGCTTCTCTGATAAGTAGCTTCTTATCATTTCTAACAGTTATTTTTCCGATTCTTGATCGATTAATTATTGCACTCGTAACTCTTGAGCTCAGTCCAAATATCCAGTCATTTTCCTAACTTGCGTCTTAAAATCCAACTTGATGACAGTACCCTATACTGTCAGGAAAGATATGACATAAGTGAAATCATATAAATGCACTCAATTTGTAACTCAATTGGGTTTGACAGGACGACCTGGACGAGCCATATATTCTCTACGATGATATTTTTGTTTTCAATTTAAAAAAATTTTCATGGAATAGAAGAATGCATTGCCGTGCTGTTTTTTTTTTTTTCGTGTTGGAAGGAATTCCATTTGCCTGTATTAAACTTTCCCTTCCCCCATCATATCGAACAGGGTTAGGTTGTATTAAATGCAGACTTATTTATTTTGTAAGTTCAATGCCACTTGTTTTGAATCTGGGTGCTTTTAGGGGTGAGCTGAACTTTGTACTCCATACACCTCTTATCCTCTTTGAATAAAAAGTCTGGGCTGTTTTTTGTAAGAGGGGGAGCAGAAATCAAGATTTGGCCGGGTCGTACGTATAACACGCAGTGGTACCTCTTCCCCATCCAGTAAATTTCCACTGCATCCCAGCCCCATTTGCCTAACCTGATTTAATCTCAAATTAAAAAGCTTACTAATGGAGGAGGCGTATTAGGCGGTGCGAGTCAAGGTATAAGGGATATTTTGAATTGGTTTCTTTTCAACAAACACAGATATATACATGTTCGTAATTGTTTATAACATCGCAATTTTATCCATGTCTTTAAAAGTAATGTCAAAATTAAATCAAATACATGTAGTAGCTTTGTACCTCGACTACCTCAGGATCTAAAACCGGAAGCCCAAACATGTTCTTACTACAGCGATGGCACATTAACATAAAAAGCAGTTCGATTATATCAATACAACTTGTTTTATAACGATTTATGTTCCAACCTGGAAACGTTTCATTTACAACGATTACTCCACTACTTTTCCATCTTCAAGTGTACCGTAAAAAAAGCATGCTCACTGTTTTTTCCACTACAAACTAATTTTTCACTCAAAGTAAAAATATGAGACATAAATAACATACACACAAAACTTTCAAAACTTGAGTATATCGAGATGGTCTTCTTTAAGCTTACGCATCTATCAAACAAAAATTAAGGTCATTTTGAATTCCATACGTTAATCCAAATTACTAAGGAAACATGGATTCTCACAACCATCGACGTTATTCATAGATATGTTTAACATTAATTACATCTTTGAAATCATTCTGGAAAATTCAGATGCTCAAGAGCCAGAATTGACGTTTAATGTGCGAGGTTTGGCACAGGTTCAGCTAAATAACACGGTCATGAACTTAAATCTTAAGTCAACAAAAACTACACAATACGTAATCCGTACGCCGTTTGAAATAAAATCCTGGATAACTTTCGTAATCGATGACGATAATAAAATAGAATCGCTTCGCAGAAAGTCGAAAATCCAAGGTGCCCCATTGCCCAATTAAGGAACGTGACTGACGCCACGCTAAATAAGTGCTGCTGTGAACTTTGAGCTCCTTCTGACGCCTTGCTGTGTCGGTCCATAAATTAATGAAGTCGATTGAAATCAACAACGAGTTCATCAATCAGACCGTGATTGCATAGCAAGGTCAAATGTCAGCAGGCACGCGTGTTATTCTGCCAAAAGAGAACCTTTGAGAACGCAAGGCTGTGACAAGATGACTTCCGGCGAAGTATAAAGGTGCCATGATTATCAGTCGGTGTAAGGATTAGGTTTTTGTGCTTTTGTAAGTCCTTTTTGGCAAATTTTGGGTCAATGGTGGGGCAGTGCTTCGAAAATGTGGCCACTCGACTGCTATCAACTTATCACCTAATATACTTGTATGATTTTGATCAACCAAATCTCGTCAGTGCTTAGTGGGTCTATTGCTAGTCTGACACTGTGCTGGTAAATCACAAATAACACAACCTTTCCTTAAGAAATCACTGCTTAGCACGAGGCGTCAGTCGTCTGCCATTGAAGTGGCCAGCTGACGTAACTCAAGGTTTAAGATCATCTTGTCTTTTAACATCGTTTCATGCAAGATAAAATAAAGTTGATATTAAGCTTAAAAATTAAGATATGATTTGCCTCGATAGATTTCTGCGTCATGGTTAGGAGCGATTGCTTTTATGAGCAATACTAGTCACTAAATGTAAAAATATGGCTTGTACTTGGAATTACACTGTTTACACAGTTCAAAGAATTGAATTTTCTCTCCAGTAAGGCATGGTAGTGTCATGAGTAGGATGTTCGTGTGTGGTAATTATGGATCAAAGTTATAAAATGGCCATATTCAACTAGAAAAACGTGATCATTTTAAAGAACTTTTTACAAATGTTAAACGAACCCCTCCCATGGATTACCCATCGCCTGGTACAAAGCTTTGAAAAACAAGCAAAAAATTTATCTATCAATGCATTTAAAATTCATCTACTTTAAACGACTACCATCACCTAGCAACATACAACGTTCTTTTTTACGTTTTTCTTTATGCCCATGAAATTGAAACTACTGTACGTAGTGGCCAACGTTAAGGTGTCCTGAAAAGGGTCGAGTTTCAACTCCCTCATACCTCCAACCTTAACAATCATGATATAAACTCATTTTCATCTTCATATAACCAATAATTTTATTCCGTTCTTCTGTAATCCAATATTTTTCTTTGTTTTTTTTTTACCATAAGGGACCCTTAGTGCTCAGAGATGTCTATCTCTTAAGATTTTAAGGGCCTATGCAGTACTTGAGTGAAACTTCTGACATTTTCTTACGCCTACACTTTCCGAATGATGACGTTAACTCCTTGGTAGTTGAAACCGATTTCAAGAGTCGTGTATTTACAATTGACTTGGAGTTAAGACCGCATTATTTTGATGATGCTTCAGGAAACAATACCCTGTACATAGAACTTGAACGCACGTAATAGGGCATTATCATTACCTTGAAAAAATGTTAACGTAGTTTCTCCCATAGTAACCGGCTGTAAGTGGGCCTTAATATAGCGTTACCTTAGGATCGTGCAAATAGGCGTTATCACGACCTTGATTGTCGTTACTCATTTTTGCGTTTTTTTTTCTCAAAAAGCTCGGAGGAGGGGTCACGGCTTTTTAAAATTGATGCTCGAGAAGCAAAAACGCGTATCTTTGTAATGGGCTCAGGGAGATAAACGGCACAGCAGCGTGTGTTATTAATAACTTGAGATATGGATACAATGGAAAGGTCCATCATCTTAAGCTACAGTGTATGATGGCCAGTCATCGATCGCAAAGTTAACAAAGGTAGTCGCTCGACCAAAATTAATCCTAGCCGCTGGATATAATTTAATCCTTAGGGACAAACTTGTCATGTCTTACCATGTTATACCCGGAGGAGATCTTGATGTTGCCACCCACAATTTTCTCTGAATGAAGACTTTACTCACATTAACTTTATTATACCTTGCATAAACTAATAAGGCTTCTGGGAGAAAATCGAGTACTTATTAGCGCTTATCACTGCTTTTAAACACTTTTTTGAATGGTATTCCCTGAAATCTGCTCAAGGATGAACCAAACGCATGCCCACCATGCAAAAATATTACTCGAACATTTTTTGCTTCAAATAATTATTATAATTGCTCAATTTATTTGTCCCAATGTAGAATTGTCCGTCCACTTGGGTTTCAGCTTTGGATTCCCCGTTTATTTATAAAAAAGAAAAATTGAGAAATTTGAAAAAACCGCCGAAAAAATTCGGAGGTTGCCATGCAGGGAAGCCCCATTTCAGGCGGTCGCGTAACGATTTTTTTAAAAAAAATTTAAATTTTAGTTTTATTTTGGAATTATAAACCAAAGCCGAAACCCTAGTGGATGACCAATTACACACTGAGGAAAAAATTCAGCAATTCACATTTTTTTGGTCGAGTTATGTGCGAGTAATATTGTTGCATGGTGGGCATGCTTTTGGCTCATCCTTAATCCTCAGTCGCCTGATTTCAGTTAAAAATGACGATCACTTCACCCGAGTGTGACAAAGCTGTGACTGGTTACTTTTTTTCCGTTCGCGAAATAGACTGTTGCTATGGCCTGTTGTTACCAAGGCGAGTAAAAAAAAGCTTCATGGCATTGGTAAGAAAATAATAGTCATTATTAATAACAATTCACGTAGTAAATTACACGCATATAGGATAATGGGGGTTATCTCTCTTCGCATGTATCTACCACCCCTCCAGATATGTGCCCCCTGGTGATCGCTAAACGCGTTTACTTGTCAGCGTAATTTGCGAGCTTGGAAGCAGTTTCCTGTCCCTTCGTTTCTCACCTAATACTCAAAATATCAGATAAGCAATTGAAAGAAAAATGATGGCACTATAGAGAACTTGCTATGGCGCTCTCGATGCATTTAAGTATGGCGGAAGTGGCCGGTTGAGGTGCAGCCCTGCCCGTTAACCGCTCCTTCAGGGTACTTCATAGTTACTTTTTCATACTTTTAAACGCATAAATCATGAGCGAATATCCTTGTGTTATGAATTGAGGACAATCGCCAGGCCATGATTAAACTTGTCCGCAGTTTTGTTCGGAAAATTATTGATAAAACAATGTCCTTATTATGTGGTGAATCATGTTCGAGCTTTAAAAAATGATTTTCGAACACATCATCAAGGATATTATAAAGGTGGGCCTGAACGTAAAATTGATTTACAGTTTATAGACGGATGTACGTGTACATGCTCAATGCCATCCATAGTGTTTTGTTATTAAAAACTATCACCTCTACTCTCTAGTCAATAATCGCTCGATTTTTCCTCCAGCCTAGGACGTCTTTTATGGACGGCCCAAACCTTTCTCGATGTTTAAATAAGTGGGGTTAATTTGTGCTAGCTACGAGAACACAAAAAATGTAATAATATACCTTTTCTGATACCTGAACGGAAGACGAGTTCCAATTCTTAAATCTTTACAATCTCATGCAAGTCCATGCCTAAGAATGTATGGAGTGTTTGTTTTTGGAACTTTTTTTATTTTCCACGAAACAATCTGTACAGAGCGGCGTTTTTCTTCTTCACAGCTTAATTTGTGCGGCTAAAAGTCGTTGTCCTGGTGATTTTCTTATAGTTTTTCTCAGCGTTTCATCGTTGAAATGGACACCTTGCTGCTTTCGATTTTTCATTAAGTGCGCTGGATTCGCGTCGGCTTATCCGAGAAGTGAATGCAGCGCCCTCTGTGGTTAATTTAAAGAGGATCACGTTTCACTCTTACATCAGGCATTGAAGTAGTTGGAAAAATTAAATTAAGGCATCGAACTGTGCTGTCGCGCATGTATACGGGGATAATGTGTTTAACAAAATTTTACCAGTACAGTGTACAGTACATTTCATTATTAAGTAATAGACAAAAGTGTTAAGCGTGTAACAGTTCCATCACGTCGCAAATATCCTGATGAAATCATGAAAAACAGAAATTTCACTATAGTATTTGAGGTTGAGTTTCGGTAAATCTGCATCTTTTTAAAACAGCCAATGTCCAATGTTGTTTTCCGCTATATTTCCTTGCTATAATGTACAGTTGTACATGTTGTAAGGTTAATGCCAATTAATGGCCATTCGCCTATAATTTTTTATTGATTTCTACGAATCAAAATAACAAGAAGCCATGCTGATAAATACGGTTGCGTATTATCACTGTTTGTCTTTACTATTTAGCTTTTGAGATGTCTGTTGACTATCAAACAGGCTGGACACCTGCTGGACAGCAAAAGTAATATAGCCTAGATTGGGTTTCCAGTAATCCGCCCATTAAGACTTCTTGGAAGTTGGTAATTCCATAAATCCAAAATTAGTAATCAATACAATGCTGGGACTATATCTTTTGTTTTTCTCGGTAAGGAAGCCAGTGGTTTGATGGTTCCTTAAATTCAACATCACGAACACTTATCCCAAAATGGAGATTTATGTGCTTGCTTTTGTTGCTGGGTCGAACCAAAATATACAACAGACACTAAATATGTCAATTTGCTTGATATGCTAATCTGTGACTTTGAATTTTATTGAATAATACAATTGGCCTTACTCTAACGTGTACAATGTCCAGCATAGCAACAATCCAACGCATCCACCTTGATTTTTTTTACTTCAAATTTTTGGCATACAAATGTATCCCCAATTAAATGCCGACAGAGGATGTGAGCAGATTCCCTTCGTCCCACTACAGTGCATCGCGTCGGTCGGAAATTATAGGAGAATGGTAATTATAATTAGAGTATAGGAGTTAGTGTGAAAATAATATGGATATAATTTGCAATATAATGAAGGAGAAGCGCCAATTTGATGGCCCGTGTAACCTGTGTTAGGTGCAAATGCGCAGAAATACGCCTATTCAGAACCCAGGAAATGGGAGCGGGCATTTCGACACTGACTGTCGCTAGGCGGGCCCGTTTAATGGGGGGAAATTTTTTTTTCAGATTGTTGATTTGATCGAATTTTCAGCGATTTATGCGCATGATATACACCATTATTTTATTAAATTTTAATTTTTGGTAATTCATAGGGATTCCCCCTCCTCCTGTTTTGAAAGTTTGGCTGCGAACTTGCGTGCAAGCAACTTTGAAAAAATTGAAATTGAGACTCTTCATGATCCCAACAGATGTCGGCTGTGTTGGGCTGTGTCCTCTTGTGCAGAAGGAAATGAAAAATAGTAGTGCAGTAAAGGCTGGTTTTCCTCTCGAAAAACCACCAGGAAATTACGAACTAGCCAAATATGTAACCAGAAATAGGATTTATCTGATTCGCAAATCTCGGTGGGATCATAACCCTCGGTCAAACCCGACAGTATAAACAATATGTAATTAATATTGTTTCCCCAAGCGGCCTAAAACGCTGCAGTTTAGTTCGTTCATTGACGTCCCTGTTGCTATAGCCGAATGTGCAGGGACAGAAGGGTGTCTAAAAAGTGTGTACTTGAACGTAATGAGCAATTCTGAGCATTCTACAGGGTTCCCACTGATTTCGAAAACCTGTTGTTGTCAGGGAAGTAGGAACAACCTGGAAAAGTAAGGACATTTTCAAAATGTCATTCTAAAGTCATGGAAACTTTCATTAGGTTAAGATAATCCATTTGCTGCTTACTGCACATTATGCTACGACCATTTCCCTTAGTAGGACTATATGGGAAAACAGGCCATTTGTAAGTCATGTCAAAGGTACAGAACTTGCCAGAAATTATCAGCGCTCACAGATGCAGAGAAGTAAATCTGCAACTTTTACAAAAGCCCAGAAGAAATCTGATACTGCAATAGACGATGTTCAGATTCCATCGACATCTCATTCCCAAGTCCATGATGTTTCATCTTTTGCACTTCAGAATTAAGTTTACAAAGCTGAGATAATGTTGATTTTGAAAATAATGAACCGCCATTCATCCTAAAAATGCTACAATTCGTCTGGATTTTGCGAAGCTATTCAAAACCATGTTTTCAGACAACGATATAGCGACGAGTTTTTTTCGAAAAACCTGAAGATTTTTGTAAAGTGTCAGAAGAAATCTGAATATTTACAGACGATGTCCAGCTTCCATCGACATTTCATTCCCAAGTCCTGGAAATGAAACATCACGGAAATTTGGGCAAGAGATGTTGACGGAATCTGGACATTGCCTATTGCAGTACATGATCAGATTTCTTCTGGCCCTTAACAAAAATCTCCAAGTTTTGGAGGTCAGGGAAGTTGAATTTCACTTAACTACATGTACATGTACATTGCCATCAGCTGCACTTTTTACTTGTGGATTGCACCAATGAAAAATCCGTACCAAATTATTCAGGAAAGAGCGATACAACTGCCTTTTCATCGTGCTTTTTCGTTTTCTTTTTCAGTCGTATGCAGTGTTATATTTAGGTTAGGTTATTTGGGTGATTGAAATTACGCGTGCATTAAACGATTTTCGATTTATATACGGGTTCGCTATATAAGTGAGTCGCCTGGCAACACGCATAGCGAGGATAGAGGATGAGGGTGGAGGCAGGAGGCTGCAGGAGTGATGTATATCCTGATTATAATAATGATACTTGGTTCGTCAGATTGAAAGTGACGGGTTCGCCCAATATTATTCTCCCATTTAAATTATTTGTTGTTGTTGCTTTTACACGCTGCTGCCTGTACGGCAATTGCGTTCCGTCCCCCTTCCCTTGCCCTTCCATTATCCCCCCCACACACCCCTGCCCCGCATCACCCTACACTTCACCGCTCAGTGTGTTCCACCTTCGCATTCAGCTGTTCTTTTGAAAAACAAGCCTCGTCGCCCATTGGCCAGTCGCCAGCCAATGGGAGCCAGCCGAGCTTATTGCTAAGGCGCTCGCCTTCACTGCTGACTCAGATGTACGAAACCGGGTTAAAGGGAAACAGCTCACTCGTTTTTTCTTCTGTTCCGCAATCGATTTCCATAGTCCATACACCCTGAGTGGCATCGAGGTGCGTATCTAGGCTTGTCTTTAGGGGAACCCCCGACTCACTCCAGGTGATTCGGGCTAGACGGGCACCCACCTTTTCTCGGTATCGGGGTCAGCAGACGACCCCCACAATGGCCGGGACGGGCGATTGAATGGCAAGGACATTGCGGTTCCGGATAAGGTCTCTCTTCCTTCACTTTCAAAATCTTGCAGGATCGAACGAGGACGTTCTTGTTGCTATGCGGTTTTTTTCTGGGGGGTGCAGTGGAATCGGTTTTCAAAATTTCGTTTTTGTCATATGCGGATCTTACACGGTAAATATTGTCGCTATCGATAGTGAAAAGTAAAACTGATCGTTTTAGACAATACTGATGGAATGAAGTTAAATATTGACGATATATCCAGATTTGTTTGTTGTTTAGCGTCACTAGGGCGCTAGACAGTATTGCGCTAGCAGACATGGACTACAGTAAACAGGCTTTAGTGCTAGGGGAGCACATGGTTCTCATTAGCGGAACTTACCCGATCATTACTGATGATGTCATTAATTATGACATTACCAAAAGAATAGAAGCATGTAGCCAATCTGTAAGGTGATATTGGTTGATGCAAGTTTTGCCAAAAATGAGTTACCTAAAATGTATCACTTATAGGTTAAATTCTCATTAGCGGAACTTACCCGATCATTACTGATTAGTTATGACATTACCACTTATCATTACTTGTCAGCCGTAGACGATCATGTTAAATTCCTATCATTACTGGCAAACATTCCATTTCAGTCGACCTTATACGATCATTAGTAATGTCTTTAGCAGAAGGTAATGTCATGACTAATGATTGTGTATGGTAGGCCTATACTTTAAATGTTATTGACCGTGTGAGGTAGGCGTTGCAGCTGCGATGCTTGGAAACAAAATTGACTGGCCAGAGCCTCTCATCCAGAAGAATAGAAGCATGTAGCCAATCTGTTAGATGATATTGGTTGATGCAAGTTTTACCAAAAATGACAGTTACCTAAAATGTATCACTTAAAGGTCAAATTCGAGATCGAGCTGCCTCCTCTAACCGAGCCGAAGGGACGTACCCTGCCCAGTTTTGTAAAATTAAAACTTCTTAAAATGATCACACGGATTTTGCCCACCGTGCGTTTTTCCAAACTGGCCAATTTGCATCGCAGCGGCGTACGTGCGCTTTTGAATAGTCTTAACTAGGCCATGATTTTTTATTTTCAATGTTACCTTTGTGGCGTGGAGGGTGAATTAAATGAGATTATTAACTTCCCCCTCCCTCCATTTCGGAATCATTGGTCATTGTTTGTTGGGGAAGACTATGAGAATTTTATAGCCGGTGGTTTGCCGCCGGCCTTTCCTACGTGTACCTACAGTAACTTTCCACACCCACACTGACTAGCCTGATGTTGAAAGTCACCAGGTGCCCATCTGTAGGTCTTAAACACCTGGCGATATTGGGTAATCTTGCTTGTGACGTCAAACGAGGTGTAGTTAGGGAAACATCCAGGTAACGAGTCAAGAGCAAGTATGGTGTGCATGATTCATCAACCTTCACATTTCTGTAAATATACTATACATGTTATATACGTTTTGAATAACCCCCGAATAAATAACCTGTACATATTTGTTAGTTGTGTGCATGCCATGTACATGTGTAGAAAGAATTATCAATAAGTGTAGCTTTCATTATCTTCGTGATTTTTATACGAATTTAGCTTGTTGGCTAATGTTGTATGTCAGGTACCACCACAGCTATCTGCGCTAACCACATGTAGCACTATTCAATTGGATAATGATTACATCTGTACTGGTGATTCTCTTGCCACTATGGATAGCCCACTCAACATTGAACGTTGGCGTTAGCAACAACAGAACTGCTACTACTGGTGGCTGGGTGCAGCAAATCCAATAATATAATTGGCAATTAAATCCGTTTTCATTGTAAAAAAAGAAAAACTAAAGCACACTTTGTGCCAGATTTCGTTAATAGGAATTGGGCCGTCAGTTAGCCCCAACGTGGTTACATGCCCATATTGTGGCGAATGAGCTTCAAGTACTAAAAAGTAGGGAAAATGCCACTGAAATGAAATGGAAAATCTTTTTGACCTTGCGCATAAATTGACCATGGTTGTTACTAAGCGGGCCATATGATACAGTATGAATTGTAGGATCTGGTCCACGAGTTTCTCTTCCAGTGCCTGAAGGTACTAGTCTAACACATAGAAACAATACAGTAAAATCTTCTATTTATAGGCTTTGTTCATAGGGCGATTCTTCGAAAAATATATTTTAATTAAAAACTACTGTGCCTACGATAACGAACTGGGAGTACATGTAGCAAGTTATGAAAAAGTGGACTTTTACCAGACCTTGCTATTGATTGGAATATTATTGTCCTGAAAGACAAACTTCTCTATTCAATTTACAATGTATTTGATTTTATATTTTTGTTGAAATCAAGATCTCGCATTTTATATACGTAAATAAACTGAAATTATAAAGGAGAATATTAAAAACTAAATTATTTTTATTCGCAGAATTTGATCAACATGTTTGCTAATCACATTGCTTGTAATAAAATCAACACTGTTGCACTTCACACTTCACAGTACAGACACACTTCACAGTACAGGATGCAAATAATTAACAAACAACGTCGATGAAGCGCTCGGATTAACCGGTGCCCTGAGTAGATAAACTGTGTTCGCTCGTTCAAACCTATTAAATCATAAACCTATTAGTTATAAATGACGTCATGCAAAAACATTATTTTTGGCCCCCCCCCCCCCTCCCCAAAAAAAGGACGTCATTTATGAACGTTCCATAATCGAGATTCCACTGTACCTCTGGAAGTTCTTGTACAGTACAAGCTCGGTATATTTTAACACACAAAGTAAAAATTTCAATTACTTTTGTACCTTCGCTCAGAATACATGTATCTTTCCTTATGTTGAAAAACAAGTTATGACTAGGGGGCTAAACGGTAGCTGCACGTATGTTTATGAAACATACTGGAAATCCAGTTATGATTTTTGACTTCATAAAAATAAAGCATGTATAAATGTTACGCTATTCCATACTGTGGCATAATCCCACAGTTGATGAGCGCCATTTTCTTGTAGGAGATCTCCCAATTTTTATGGTTTCAAGCAAATATGCTGTTTGCATAACAATGCAGAGAAGATACAATGTAAATAATTTTTCTACAATGCCATATACCGAAAGATTAATTGGCTCGGTTATCGCTGGTCTGAATGATGATTCAAGATCTTTAAAGTGCCGTTATGTTGACTTAATAATGACAATCATCAAATGAGTTACTGTTCAATTAAGGGAAAGATAAGTAGCTCTTGCAGTGCAAAAATAAGTTCTGACGAAACTTTTCCTTCTTTTTTTTATTGATTGTAATGAAGCCAACATTTTCCCACATACACCAGGCCACTCGCATTTTTGCAAAATTTTAAATTCTCCCATTTGGTTTTTAAGTAAATATATATATGGACGGAATCCAGAAGTTAAAGAATGGGAACACGTGTTTTGCTCGTTCAATCTTGGATACTTGCCATATTAATTTATTATTTAAATAGACTAGATACGTTCAAATTGTCGGATGCATCAATGCACTGAAGATTAATTCATTTTACCGCCGAAAATATTAAGTTGTAATGGTTCTTAAATGTTTGACATTTCTATTTTTTGAAATATTGTTTAATGTGTAGGTTATGTCGTTTATTTGTTTGTTTATTAATCAGAAAAGTGTCTGCCAATTTATGATTTTATATATTGTCCCATCAACGGGATATAGCCGTATAGGTGCGAATATATGTGTACTTCCGTTGTATTTAATTAAACATTTTTCCCAATATTATCGGGTATGCTACATGATCTTGAAGAACATCGATTTCTTTTCAGTTATCTATACGCCTGGACGAACACGGAAATAAATCTAATTGTTTGCACAGGGTATTGCCGCGAATCAAATTGTGATGACATGTGCTCGGGTATGATTATGATGAATGCACCATAAAAATCTGCTGTTTAGTACATGTATTTTAATATCGGAAAAATATTTGATGGCGTTTATGAACGTGTGATAAGATTGCGTAACATGTTTATGAACGTCTGTGTTTTAGATTAGTAAGAGAAATCCCTGTTATCTGACATTTTCATCTACATGTATGTAACATTTGATGCATAATTTTTGACCAAGCTCGTTGATACCGTTTTTTAAATTTATGCATGTATATATTATATACAAATTCAGCATCTGTCCCTCAGTTTCCACTCTTTAAATTCGCCATGGTTAATCAACCTGGTGTTATTCCCTCGTTGCCATCACACATCTTCAATGTTGCCAGGTATCCCACATTCCCACCCCTCATCTCCCTATCCCACTTAATGTGTTCATGACAAAAGTATTCCATTATAGAAAGCCGTATAACATTGTATTTGTAGATGTGTTGCCAAGTTTTTTTTCGCGACATACCAGTGTTTTTTTTTCTGGAGCAAAAGCCTCTGTATAGGCTATGTTTCACATTGTTTTTCAATTCTTCCCGATTTACGTTTTGCTGGTACCATACACGTTCCTTTATCTCTTACCCTGACTTGTTTGCCCTTGTTTACAACACGCGAGCTACATGTACAAGTATGAGCGAGACAGAAAACATTCGGCACAATGGCAAATTGCAAATGAGTTCTTTTCCTTTTTCAAATATCGTCCATGGAGATAACAAAAAAATGTTTGACCGATAAACGCCGTAGAAGAGAAATTTGAACGCTGCCATGACTTTTTTAGATGCCATTAATGGGCTTTCATTGAAAACTGCTTCTCTAAACGCTGAATAAACGCGATAAGCGAGTTTTCACATTGAAATGATTAGCCATTAATTGTTCCTAAATTCACATTAAATCATGTTCAACTAATATAAAACCACTAGGCTATCTACTTACTTGCAAGGGTTTGTGTTTATTTTCTGTCATAAAAATTACCTGAAGCTGATTAGTTTTATTACGTTAATTTCTTTCACTGTATATACCTATCTAGCTAATTTGTTTGAGGGAGGGAAAAAGTTTTGTTTTTGCTTATATTAAAACTGTCACTTGGTAGCCAAACGAGCTAAATTAAAACTTCAATTTTATTAAACTTTGACATCATGTTGAAATGATTAAATGTGACGCTTTGTTTGAAATTCTACGTTATTAAGTATAAAAATAGGATTGCATATTAATAATTAGACATTCTGGCATCGATTTTTAGTCATTTTCCTCATCAAATTGACGTAATTTGTTTCCAAATAAATTGACATCTGATCATTTGGCCTTCATGTACTACTTGAGGCGAAACTGGGCAAGGGGTGATTTCGGAGGGAGTTAGGAAGTCGAGAATTTCTTTTTTAATGGACGTTTCTTTATGGACTGCTCCTAAATTGAATTTGAAACATGATCATGGTGTTCAGGAAATATGGATCAATAACAACATTGTTATTGTTATTTTTGGAATTCTGAAAAGTTTGCAGGGTGTTCATTGTTACACTCGGGTAGCTAAATAGTGCCAAGGCGGACTGATGACACATTTGGCATAGAAAATAATAGATTTCAGTGCAACAGCATTTGGCAATGGTTGGGACTGCAAAATACAGTACCAAAACCTTGGAAGTAACCTTTGCAACACCGACGAATGGTTCATCTTAAACCCCTTCAGTGTCCACGGAGGACAACGAACCGAGATCATTGTAGGCCAGCTGCCTAAGCGCCAAATAAAGCGCATTTCAAAGGAATGCGCTGAGAGCACATCATCGGTGTTTAACTAGTGACCATTTCGGATGCCGATTCACCACCGGGGTTCAGCCCTGGAACACGGGTGAGAAAATGCGAGCAGCCATCGCCCATGGGGCTGTTGATTTTTTCTGGGAGCAAAATTTGTTAGCGGGGTTAGCTGAACCCGTTACCCAGAGCTGGCTGAGTGCCACGCGAGCTTCGCCTAAATATAAACCCAACCAACTTTAATGTCATTTCTCACTCGTTATTTCGGGTTGAAAAACGCTTTCGTGGCCTCTCGCCGCACGCTTTATGTAAACACAATTTGAATACACACGTTGTGTTATGTTATGTTTTTCAGATCTTTTTGGAAGTGTATGCAACTATATTTTGTGCAACCCAAAAAGGCTTTTATTTATTAGAATTGGATAGCTTTGTTCGTAACTAAAATTCCTTCAGTAAAAATAATGGTGTACATGTACATGTATTGTATTGGTTTCAGACTGTAATTTTATAGGTATTGAGATATGTTGTCATTGGCGGATGAAAACTGAAAATACATACTGTATATATCAGCTACATCATCTACATGTAAGTCAAAAATAATGTTTTTTGCACTTGGATTAGCAAATTAGAATTTTTAAATCGGACCAAAAGAAAATTGCATTGAATAGTTTTTGAATTTCAATATATTTAATTTAGAAAATGAATGTTAACACAATATTTGGGGTTTAGCTATTGTACATGTATATGTACAGTATTTTCAATCGGTAGGCTATTGAGAAATAAATATTTTTAGGATGTAGCAATATAATTATTGGCATTATGGTCTCCCCTTCTGTCAATTTTTTTCTGTATCTGCCTTCACATTCCATAAGACTCCAACAAAATCGAGCACAATTTGTTAGTTGGGTATTGTTTAATCAAACGGCGACTAGAAGTCTAGAGAATTCCAATTGTCATGGTCAGATTTCAAATTTGGGTTCCCAAAATCAAATAAAAGACAAAAATAATAAACAACCATAGATATAATCGTAATACACAATAAGAAATATAAAACCGTGTAAACTATCCTAATGATATTCATATACTATTTAAAATCAAAGCTAATGTTGAGCGTGTTGAATTTGGAACTGTAGATAAGAAAATGGGTTTATATTTTGAACACCAAAACATTGCATAAACTATAAGCATGGCCTATTAATTCCAGACTAAATCGGCGCATTTTCAATTCATTTCTGACGTTTATAATCAAGAAATATGCATAATGCTCGAATGTGTAATGAGAAACGAGACGTTATTTGAACACGGTATTTTAAACGTATTATATTACATGTACTTCTACATGTACAATGGTATTTGTTGCTGTAATGCGTGTACTTTGAATGTATATAAGCTTACTTTCAAGATTAATTTCCCGAGTGTATAGGTCTGACAGTTGCACCTATTGTCTTTGGAAAATTTGAAAAAGCACTATGTTAACAGCATCATGCAAAAAGGATATCAAATTGGATAACATTGCGTTTTTTAAATTGGGGTTTTAGAGAAGGGAGTAAGGTAATACTGCTTATATTTTTTAAAGCACATGGGAGGGAAGTGGGAACGTCCATAGGTCTATAAGACGTAACACGAAGTGATTGAGAAGTTAAATCAATATCGGTGCCATCTACTGGTCAAGTAATTTTTTTCACTACTTCTTTATTTAACGGTCTAAATGCCAAGAGTTTTGCTAATCGTATCATTAGAACATGCATAAGCGACCAATGTTAATTTACCTGCTCTTCTTCGTCCGTATTTGAAGAAATCTGCAAATAAAAATAAAAATAAACCATGAGCAACACACACACACGTAACTAGCGAGATATGTAATGTTGAAAACTAATTATTGCATATGCACTGGGACTAATTCTCCACTTGTTTTCTTTGTTTTTTAATGTGTGCCGCGCATATTATTTAAATGTTTTTGGGTAGTGGCATAATTGGGTACTGGAGCGCGATATATTCAATTTGCGTAACGATGTGAACGTACAACGTACATGGGTTGCTTTTTAGGGAACAAACCCTCTTCGTAAAAAATGAACCTGCTGTCTTAATGCGTGCCATGGTCATCGGGAATCTTTTCGCTTCAGCGGGTGTGCTCATAAAAACCCTACTTCTGCTTCTCTTTTCAGTATTATTAGCACGAAAAATGCAGCTTATTCTTGTTTTACAGACACCATTCGTCTTAAGGGAAGGACGAAAATGTTCATTTGCCCCTTTGCTTTTTTCGCATCTTTTTTATGGTACGCCACGAGGCCTCCTCGATTTCGTAAGCTCTTGCCTAAGCTTGGCTTAATTTAAGCTTAAATGATCTAATAATACACATCTACTGTACCATACAAGCGCTGCCAAAATTGGTAGTTGTAAGCCATTGTTTGAGCCAAACGTTGACAAACAACTACCTCATGTATCAACGAACACGTTGTGATTGCACAATTGTATAAAAAAGGAAGGGGGATTTAATCACGAAACTTCACACTTTAGCGAAAAATGATGTCTAAAAATTAATATCATAAAACGCACGAGAACCTAATTTTCTCCACACCAGTCTGCCAGTCGATAGTGGCACTGACTTGATGGTGGGAATTCCCTTAATACACATTGACCTTGCTCCTGTTTGCGTTTAAAACTTGGGCTAAGAAAATGAGATAAAACAGCGCGTTATATGCCGCGGTAACGAGAATTTCCAGCTCTTATCCAATGAGATTGCAATCCCCTATGTCAATTTTTGTCTCCGTACCAAATTCAATTCGAACCAGATTTGCGAGTTGAAACACGCTGTTGAACTTGCTGTAATGTACATGTAGGCTATACAGTGTGTGCTATTGACAGTGCATTTGAATCTCAAGGCCCTTAATTCCTTGCAATTCGTATAGCAGGTTTGTTTATTTAAATTATTTCGAATGATTGTGTGGGAACAGCTATTTATTTCCTGGCAGAAAAATCGAATTAGGTTAGATTTTGATTGCAGAATTTAAGCGGGATATGCAATGGCATACATATATATCCCTGCAACGATCCATGGATGAATCATAATCGCCGTGAAATGTCATTGTTTCCAAGTTCCCACCTCGATATTCTGGTCATCGCCTCAATATCTACTTGGTACCAGCCGTTTTAAGCGATATTGGCATTGTATATATTCCACCTTAGATAAGTTTGGAGATTAGTAGCGGAATTAATTTTCCCAAACGTGTTTAGTGGCCACACTAGCCTACAACTTGCAAAGGCCGATTTAGGGGTTCAAACCGTTTTCTGCCCACGACTTAAAAGGTATCTAAAAGTAGACATGTGGCAGAAACACTTTAAATTTATAGAGCGTAAAAATCATGCAAGCAAGAGCTCGTTTATTTCACTTTGCAATTTCGAGCAGTTTATGAAACTTGCTAATCGTTATTACACACACAGGGTTCTCACTGACCTGAAAAACCTGGAAAACTCAAGAAAGATTTCAAATTTTCATGCAAAGGCCAGGGAAATTTTCATCAGATGATTAATAATTCTTTATGATTTTGCGCAAAAATTGGTAAGCTATATCTAGTCACACAAAGGGGATTTTCCTATTTTCCTTGGCACACATTCAACTTTTGAAATTATAAATAAAAATATGACAAATTGGTGAAATTTAATGTTAGTAGGAACCCTTTGCAGTATATGATTTTTTTAGCTCATATGATCACAAATTCTTTGTTTAATTAGCTGTTCCCCCAAAAATTATAGAAAATAAAAGAAACCAACAACAACGGTTAGCATGCCTAGACATGCTAACCGACGATCTTGATTTCGTTTTTACTTTATCTGGGATTACTTATTTTTTATCGTGATAATGAAAATCCCACCTAAAAAGCTGCCAGCATTATTATCCTAATGCTTCTAAGATCACCTTAACCTTAATGCATGACCGCTAGTCATGCATTACAATAGATTATCATTGCCATGGCATAGCGAAAGCCTACTTTAGATGGAAATCCTTGAGCCTCTTGATGGACTTCTTGACTCACTCGATGACCGCAAGGATTCGCTTCTTCGTTGAAGAGAAACGAAGTGTAACATAGAGAAACACGACGCATCTCGACGGATGACATTTCTCAGGTCCTTTCTATATTTTTATCGAGCTGCTGAAGCTGGTAAAGGTGTCTCCTAGTTTATTTCATCGATACATTTTCGTTCATTGTGAACCAGTTGAATCGAGCTTTTAATTGTCACTGACAGCCGAATTGAGCAACTTGTTGGAAGGTCTGATAAACCTGGAAAAAGTCGCACTTATCAATGATTTCTTGCAAGTAACCACCTCGCCAGTAGGCCACCACCTGCTCCGTGTTTGACGAGCGTACCGAAATTTAGCAATTAACGCCGAATAGCGCGCACTATAATCGTATATCCTTCGTGTTTGCGTCAGGGGTCATTAATCGAACAGCCTGGACCTCATAGGCTGGACAGAGCTTGAAAAATTGAACACTATTGAGGTCAGAGGTCGTGCTGAGGTGCGCTACGTGGGTTGACACAATGCGGATCACGTCCGTCGTTCAACACGGGTCTGTGCGTTTTAAATACAGTCAACAGACACTGGCAGTGCCGCCGTCGCAGAACAGTGCCAGTGGCACCAACAAATCGCGAGCAGTGCACGTGGTCGGGAGCTAAAAGTAAATTGTTTGCAGTTTTAAAATAAAACAATGTTATTGATGGCAGAAAAACAAACTTGTTTGGTGTGAGGAGGAGATGAAAGCAAAAACATTGTTGAATTTGATGGAACAGCACTGATCCGGACTGATGTGGTAAGAATGGTCCTGGTTTGGAGATGGTCCAGGTTAAGCGAAGAATAACCGGGCCAAGTGGTGGCATTCTGAACACCGGGTTATTGCTTCCACTCCTTGTTAATTATTGTTACTATGTATCGTCTTGCAAACACTTGTGTCATTCCCAACTTCAATTCAGTGTGAAAAGGGTTCCCATTGACCTGGTAAACCTGGGATTGTCAGGGAAGTAGAAACAACTTAAAAAAGTCCCGATTATTTCAAATTTTTACGCAAATATCAGGGAAATTGTTCATCAGATAAAATGCCAACCCTAAATTGCCATAATCTCAAGTGATGAATTGCTTATGATACTGCTCAAGAGCGGGCGTATCTGGTCACACTTATGCGATAATGGAGAATTCCCATACTTTCCATAGTACACTATAAACGTTTGAAATAATAAATGAAAAGATCACACAAATAGATTTAATTGGCATGGATTACTACAATAGCCATATCTAAATAACGACTCAAAAATTCAAATTAAAGACGTTTGGATTAACCAATTCCTACCAAAATTACATGTACTTGTTTCTTTCAGCTTGAGTAAAAACAAGGATGTTATTAGTTGCTCAGAAATAGGAGACCGAGTTCAAGGCTTCTTCCCAAGTTTTCTGTACGTGCCCACCCCAAAATGCACTGCAAAATTCTTATAAGGGGATAAGAAGATGTAGAGCTCAATTTTGTGAACCTTTCGGCGAACAAGGCCACGTTCTTGGCCTGTCCCTTCATGTACTTCCATGTTGCAAGCTCGTAAAATTTGATCTATTCGACAGTCTCAAAGGCATTCTCTAGCATTTTCTCCGAAGTTTAATGATGTTTTTGTAAGAAAAAAAATTATTTCCGAAAATGTTGTAAATATGCATAATTGATGGGGCTCTTGGATACAAGCCACAACAAGGTCACTTGCAGCACTCAGCCCAGCTGCGCCTCCTGGGTCAGGGGCAATTTTGCAATTTTGCAACCAGAATTGGGAAAATCCTGCTACCAACAGCAGCAGCTTGTCAAATACTTGGGATACTGATCATGGTGCAATTTTTAAGGAACTAAAATACGATGTACTTTGATGCCAAACTGAAATAGTTTTAACAACTACGTTTAACCAGCGACTAGTGACGCCATCTCACAGGGATGATACAGCTACAGCAAAAGTTGTAAACTTAAAAATAAATGTTGTTAAGCTCAATTTAAACACCTTTCCAGAAATGAAAAATACAGGATTACATTGCTGTAGAAAGTCAAAAATGGCACTAAAATGTCGATGACATTTCTCAGGTGGTTGAGTGCACTGGTTGCTGAGTGCCAATTGATCGCTGATGGATTCCTATTAAATGTTACATTTTGAGTGCTTTGTTTAACTTTACGAAATGTGAATCGATAATTACAACACGTGTAAAAGTTAGGCTAGTAATGACCTCACTTTTAGACCTAACGTGTGACCACAATACAATGGATTGGTAATGGCAGTATGCTTGTGACAATGAGATGACAAATAGCAGTAATTTGTTTGATTAACCTGCTGTGGGTTTTGTCATCCTAAACAAATAATGGTGATGCACCACACCACCTTCGACATCAAGGTAAAAAAACCCGCTGTCTGTTTTGTAGGCCACAAACATGATTACCGGGGTGAAAAAATGAACTGTGGTATAATTATACGTCGGCTCATTTATTGGGCGTTAAACGACGCATCAGGACGATGCTTAACCTTTGGAGTGTGGCATGATATTGTTACACATTTAAAGCAAGAGTCGTAGCTATGTCTCTCTGAAGTAATTAACATACATGAATAGTCCACTGCAGATGTAGTTACTGGTATGTTCAATATTATGATGAATATTGAACTTGGAAATTAATGGATTTAGGCAAGAATTTCTTATTTTACGTACTATGAACATGTTCAGGTGCGTGAAATTTCTTTGAAAGATCTGGTGCTGTTTTCCTATTCTACTCTACGTATTAAAAGTTAATAACAAGGTGAGCATAAATGCAGCATACACTAAGCAGACTATGTACAGCAGATTTGTAACCTCTCCACATTATAGAATGAATCACTGCGAAATTTATCTTCGCCATCGAGTGGCTGGACTTGATAATCAATGAATAACCAGGAGCCAAATTCCTTTGAAATTCGCGACGTTTCGGTGTCTTACTTACACCTTCATCAGGCGACGTTATTTAATAAAATAGTTTACTGTACACAATGGATACTTTTCATATTTTCAAATTGCACATCCATTGCTGCATCTAAATGAAGCTATGTCTTCAGTGACAATAAGCATTAACGACGTCATTTCAACCAATTAGCCAAAATTATATCAGCCAAAATGTTTCAGGCTAATATTAAGATTAAAACCAGCCAGTTTGAATGCTTAAAAAGACAAGGCTACTTGCACTGCATTTCTGACGTAGATTTGGCAGAGCCCGAATAAACAAGGATACTTTTGTTTTAAGTTTTGTTTCCTTTTACCTGTTTTCCTTACGTGCATCTTCAATAGAGTATTAAGAACCGTTTATTAATTACCACAAACGTTGAAACTGACAACTGAACTGGTATAAATCAGGCATAGTTTACAACATAAAACTATCAGCTTGTCTACATAACCAAAACGTGCGAAGTAAGGCCACAGCTTGTGCCATTACCTACGTGATGGTACTGCGTAGAACTTGCCCTCACGTGACGCTCAAATATAGCCTATAAAATATTATAATAGGGTTTTAAGCTGTTTTTAATAAATCGAGATGATATACATGTATAGTCTTATTGGATGTGTGCAAGGTCAAGGATCAGCTTAATGGGTGTCATCCGCTTAAGACTAACGTATAGTCTAACGCTCTCTGCAACAACAACAAGTTATTCGGTATGCGATAGTAAAAATACTTGTCACTTTTTCATTCTAATTGATTATATAATAACAATTGTAAGTATACACGCAGCATATCAGAAATAAATTCCACCTGGACTATTTTTATAGGCTAGAACGATGTCATCAGCTACATGCTTTTTCAAAATTCTAGGACAATGGTATTCCACCATTTATCAAATTTATAAGCGTAACGCCATGTTGCAATTAATCTAAATTAAAATCTCAAAGTACCTTTTAAAAATAAAATTTATCAAAAAAACAAAACTAGCTTTGAGGTCATTGTTATTTTTGTGTTTAAGGTTAATAACGCTTTGTATGCATACGATTACAACAAAATAGCACGCAAAAGTTTTAAAAAAATCTGCAGCATGATTCACAAAAAATAACACGAAAATTTCAGACTTTAAATATACGAAATAAATGCGAATGCGATGAGATATGATTCACCATCCGTGTCTGATGAAAATGAACAAAATAAAAATGTGTTGTTATAAGATTCGTTCCGTGTTTCTACTGACCTGTGGCCAGTGAACTCATCGCAACTAATTAATGAAGCCTATACCGGCGTGGAAACTCATTTCCCTGTTTCGCCGCTCCCATCTTGCCCAAAACATAATAGCATAGTTCATGGCGAATTGCATAGGCCTATATATTCGTTAAATTTAATAGCCCAATAAACAATTGGTTGACGTTATTGCAGCTTTGCATTGTATAAAATCCAGTTAGGCTTTTAAGGAAAATAACCTTCGATTAGTAACTTATTTTTTTAAACCCCCATACAGGATTTACATTTATTTATTTTCACAAAAAATTGTTTTTCGTAATTGAAACATTCCATAATCCTCTGAAAACAGGACAGTTCTATTACGGAATGCAAGCATAAATTACCTTGACGTGTTGATCCAGTATTTGAAACCAGCTTTAAGTAATTATTGTTAATAATTCATCAAGTCGTGATGCAATAATAATTCTTTTACTTAAACTTAATTACTACTTTTGCGTATTCATTTATTTATGCTTTTGGGTTAAATTGTTTCATTTTTTCTATTCGCTATGATAAAACTTTCGTTCAAATGAACTACTGTTGGCCTCCTTTGACACCAACAGTAGTCTATCATTAGTTTTATCAATATTTTTCGAATTAAGGAACTCCAAGTTTGTTCACCTTTTTATCTGGTTTGCGATGCCAGTGAACGATATTATCAAATGTTAATCAATGATCAATGTAATGTATTAAAAATAGAACAAATCTTCACACATTGTCATTTATGTGGTGTCGACTTTCATTTACCATTCTGTCATTCATTTAATGACTCATCTTTAGAAGTTAAGTTTTCGCTCGTATAAGTTATTGACTAATTTAAAAATTGAAACAAAATTTTAATTAGATGATTGCTTACCATACATGTATACCGAATAGTGTAACGTGTGATTGCAACTGGTTTTAGTTGGCTTTTTTCAGTTGATGTCATTGTTTTAATCGCCAATTAAATTAAACGAAGCTGCAAACATCTGGCCGTGAGTAATTTAGGTTTACCACGTAAGTGGAATATATCTTAACTGCCGACCTTCTGGTTTTGATGCGAGTTGTTAAACGGCGCAATTAATGAAAGTTGGTGTCAGTCAAGAATTAAAGGTTATTGGATACCAGACCTCCTCAGCCACAGGAGGGAGACCTTCGTACGTTGTCATTGTCAAGAATAGCAATTTCACATACACCTTTCTTTCTCAGAAAAGGTAGGCAGGCCTATGAAAAAACGCTTCCTACTTACAGTACTAGTTAAAACTCATAATAGACTTCAAAGCACAAAAATGCTGTACTTTACATCGTTTTTTTAGTGGTCATCATTCAATGTTAAACCGATAATAACATCTTCAGAGAAAATAATGTTATTGCTCTTAAATAGCGCAGTGATAATTCATGCAGAGGGTTTAAAGATCGCTTAGGCTAGCAAGACATTGAAACGGTACTGATTAGTCTGCTGCCAAATGTTAATAATCGTTGATACGTTGCTATAAGAAGGAACAAAAATTATTGATGTCAGTTTTCCAAAGCCAGTTAGATGTTACCCTACTGGTGTTTCTACAATAATATGCATTATTATACAGTGTTTTCCCAGACCTTGGAATCCTGGAATTGTCAGGGTACATGTGTGTTTGGTATGTTTAACATACCATTAGTACATTTGCTGTCTACTGGAACAAGACATTATAAAAATACTTATGAAATTAAATTCAGTTCATAGAAGCCATGGAAAAGTCATGCCGAAGTAGCTTTTTTTAAAAAAATACTGAAAATCTGTATTTTTAAAATAGCAATCTGTATTATTAAAATACAGAATTTCAGTATTTTTTTTTAAAAAAAAGCTACTTCGGCATGACTTTTCCATGGCTTCTACGAACTGGATTATTATTAAAAATCAGGGAATTTACAGCACGAAATCCAATAGGCACCATTTCTAGTTAGTTATTAGTTAACAGTTGGACTTGAGAATAATCGATTCTCGGCATCATGTGGCTGGGAATTATTCAAATTAATTTTCACCAGGAAAACAACACAGCCAATTTAGTCGTATTGGTTTTTTCGTATTTTAATGTGCAAATTAATTAGTTATTAGTTAACACCAAAGTTAAGACATGACACAACTCAGTCAGTCCTGCATCTTTAGAAATATGGAATTCTTCTTTATTTAAATCGTATAACATTCCTTGCATTTGGTCAGGGAATTCTGTTAAAAACAAACTGGAAACGTCGGGGAAGCTGAAAATATTATATCTGGGGGAACCCAGTCAAATCGTCGTTATTCATATGGTACTTCGATGATCCTATTCATCATGTGACCGGTGTTTGTTTGGAATTAAACAATATGTACAACATAACAATATAAACAAAATAATACTTCGTCATTCATGAAGGTGATGCGTGCAACCATCGGTTAATGCAGTTTTATTAATGTGGTTAGCGAATCAAGGCTGTTGTATTTTTAACCTAGTATTTCGGCTCTACGGTATTTGTTGCCCAAATCGTAAACAATCCACATATCCGAGGCCACTTAATGGAAAATCTTCATTTTGCAGTGGACCAGCACCTGCCAATTGCCCACGGTGGGTTTGTTGCTGGGCCACCTTCCTAAATATAAATTTTTGAGTTGTTTACCGAATCCGACTGTCTTTACTAGCAGTTTAATTTTCGATAAGAAAAGCTATCGAATTTTCCGAAAGTTGTAGAGATTACATTAGATGTCAATATTAGATGTACATGTAGGCATATCGTGTTTAGATACTGTATACAGTATTTGCTCGTTAAACAAGCATTTTAAATTTAAACTCACGTGTTTTCAGCAACCTTGATATTTTTTATTGATAAACATGTAAACTGATAAAAATATTATTCGCATAATTCTACATTTTTCTTCGAAAATGCCCAGGCTTTTGGTATTTGAAAAATGTAGGTATCATTTGTTTTCAAAATAATCACATCATTCATGATCATTAGAGATAGGACAGGAGCATGGGTGTATCCAGAAAAAATGATAGGGGAAAAGAGGAAGGAAGGATCACCATAATTCAATACAGATGCCTTACAGGTATACACATTCTTCTAAAACGTTAAATGCACAAATCTCAATATTGGAATGAGACATGTGCCCTGTTGTTTTGCCCTGGACTCACTATTGGACAAATAAGTACATGTGTAGATCTCAATTATGGGGCGTAACGATTGATCCAGTGTGTACAGTGGGATTACTCTTTCGGAGCCATGGTATTTGTTTAAAATTATTTCATAGAAGTTGGAAAATTATTTTATAAAGAATAGTCAAGTTGATCCAAAGGGATGCCCACCTCGCAAAAAATTACTCCCACATTTCTGCTTCAAATGCTTGTTATTCCTGATAAATTTATTTTTTCCCGTGTGGATCTGTGTTATGTTTTATTTTCTGAAAATATCCGGCTATTTTATTTTAAAAAATTAATACATTAAAAAAAAGTTTTTGCGAGGTTTTCCTGCAATGCAACCTTCTGAGAATTTTATTAAACGTTTCCTTCCCCCCCCCCTCCTCCTCCTCAAATTAATTAATTTTGTTATAAATAAACGCAACAAGTTCAAATAATAACTCTAGTAAACGATCAATTCTACACATGAAAAAATAAATTTAGCAACTGTAACAAGTATTTGCAACAAAATGTGTACTTTTTTTCGCATGGTGGGCATCCTTTCGAATCAGGCTTATGCTAGTCGAAATTGAATTTAGCAATGATGTTGGAGACCACCTAGGTGAATTTAATTGAATTTGAGCCACATGCAGACTGCAGTGTCGCAACCCGTCTTATATAAAGCGTATAAAATTATGCACACAAACAATTCCAGTTTCATCTAGTGGCCACTAGATGGCACGCGGCCAACTCTTTGAGAACGCCCTGAGCATGTGTTCCCTGAATCACTAGCCTCGATCTCAATAAAAGCACGGAGATTTAAATATCGAAGGTCTTCCATGAATGCCAAACATCGCGGCCGGGCCACCCGAACTGGGCCGCTTGCCTAAACACATAAAATTGTCCTCACTCAGAGAAATCAAACGTGATCCACATGTTGCCAACATTCTTATCGCTATTTTGGCGCCGTTCTGTTTGCGTAGCTCTGCTTCGGTAGCCATTTGTTAAACAGCAAAAATACCCTTTGGATGCTACAGCTGCGTTAATTTCTCACGTCGTGAGTCAGCCGGCGAAAAGATTCAATAAATTTTATTTGCAGCTCTCTTTTTTGGACGATAGTAAATAGCTCCCAGAACGCTTCCTGGAAAGTTCATGGCGCATGCGCGCTTC
>JAQIXS010000704.1:0-40128 GCA_034700785.1 Rossiulus vilnensis | reverse complement strand
CAGGACTTGATTAAAAGTTCGAGTTAGCGTATTATTCTATTTATAGGAAGTCGAGTTATCGAGCTTTCACTGTATATCCGCTTCTATGCCTACAACGTACATTCTATTTCAACTCACAGTTTTATCAAACTCAGTTCACTCAAACAGCTTTCACCAGTGTAATTCATTTTAAATATGACTTTAGATTAGATGTTTTGAATAGTAGCTTTCTACTCAAAAATTCCATTCAAGTGTATTCAATAATTATTATTAATATTAAATGTCCAATTAAATGCTATTTTGAATTTGAAATCGTGATATTGTGCAATCAAATGCACTTCTACAAATTAAACTTTGAATATAATGGACTAAATTTCTCCAGGGAATAATCGTGATTGTATTAGTTTTCCAATGCCATTTTCCACTAGGAAATCCACTTTCTGGATGGTTATAAAGTGCGTGTTGACGTCAGAAGTTGCAGTGATTGCCACACCGAATTGCAAATTAGAAAAGCAAGGGAGGAAATGCATTACTGCAACGAATATTTTAGCATTGGACAATATTTGATAAACCAAAACCAATTTCGGATACATGCATAACGACAGCGATGGCGCCTAATAATCAGCTTAACGGTAGTTGCAAAGGTCTATTAATCCGCTTGACTATAGTTGTGTTGACCTAATCAAAGCACCAAGCATTTCATTTCAATCCAGGAAAATATTGGGAATAGAGCGAACATTGCTTGACCATTTCCATCCAAAACTGGACCATGACTCGAATCGTTAGTTGGTGAGGTTTAAAAGATGCACTGTTTGTCTTTATACAAGGTGAACCTTAAGTTATTTCTGTATCAAATAATATCATTGAAAATTGATAAATTGAATATTATGATGTGGTGTCACAGATTTACAGTCATGAGTAAGCCAGTAGCCGCCAGAAGCGTAGATGAGTCAGTGGTCTTGATAGTGCAATGGTATAAGCCAGGATACAGTAAAATTCACTCTGCCAAGGTAAAAGGTCACACAATTAAGCCAACGTGACCAAATTGATGGTGCTAAGCGACGAAAAATTTGACCTGGCATATATGACATATAAGACATTCTCTGTGAAATTGAAGTCGTCAATCGTGGCGCAGTCGTCTGCTAGTTTCTTATCACGATTGAAGAAATACGGGACACATCCAAGGCGGTTATAAGAAGCTCATGTAGAAACGTGTAAAGTCTGGTTTACAATGACAGCCGGAATTGAACAGACGCAAAAATTGCGATAGTATTCACACTTTATTCACGACAGGAAAATTCACTGACGTCATCACAACATAACCTAACCTCACTTTAAATTTGAAAAACATAGCACTCTGCTTGCAGTGTTCCTAGTGTTTATAATGTTTCGTGATCCATCGTTCATACAGAAAACAAGGGAACTGGCTGCGGAACTCGATGCAAACTTTGGTGGCTGGGATTCGTAACTGGGTAACTTGGTTAGCATCTTCTGGGAGAATATCTTGCTCATTATGTTTAGCTAGATATAAAAGCGCCATTACAAAATACATTAAACAGTTTTCGTGTCTGTTACGTTCATCGTCTGTCAGTGCGAATGAGGCTTGACAGTTTCTCGTAGCTAACGAAAGTAGAATTATTTTCGACGCTCGTTGTTTATGGGAACATTGGATGCCCCATGCGCTGCCAACTTTTTGTCACCGAGCTCGCTTCGACCGATGCATATCTTCGCTTCCATTAGGCAAACAAATGACCTCGGCTCTTCGCTTCCGTCACCCGACTGGGAGCCGTCTATTGACAAGGACCTGTAGTAAGACTCGTCCTGCCTCTCCCAAGTTATTACTTCCACGAGGAGCAAACAAATGCGAGCATCATGCAATATTGAGGGGCTTAAATAATACCCATCCATATGCCACGGACTATTTGCTCAGCGAGAGGTTTCAATCGGTCCATCGCAGGTAGAAAGCAGCAACGGAGTCCCGGAGGTAATCCCCGGGTTTTAAGCTCGCTTATGCAGCTGCCTCTCTCGCTAATGCACCTTGCCTTTTGCAAATGGATGGGAGCTCTAGAAGTTATCTTTTTTGGCTAAAGAGCCTGCGTGCCTACGCTAATACTTTAAGAGGTATTGGCGTTCCCTCTTTGGCGCTACAGGGTGCGCTCAGTCCCATCGAGGAGTGCAGATTCCACCCCTCTTCCAGCTGTTACCGAGACGTCAGACGCGATCCTCGGCGGACCCGGATACGGTCTCAAGGGTGCGTCGACAATAATGTAGTACGTCGGAAAAAGCATCCTTAATCTAGATCCGCGCCCGTGCAATTATTGCCGGGATCCATAGGCGGCGTGATTTTTGCCGTTATTTAATACCCAGCCGACTGGGTAGATGCTTTTTATGGTGGCTTCTCCCATTTGTTCGCTCGCATTGCTACTCGCTGCGAGAGATGGACCTTAATGGGTTTGCCATGAAAAATTGATAGTCTCCAAATGGAGCTGCACCAAGTGCTTTTTTTGCCTTTTACGTACGCGCGGTGCCCGGGTTTGGGTTCCTGTTGGGCCTGCTCAGGCACGACGTTTTGCTTCCATGTTCGGTGTCAGTAGTCGACGGATTCGTGAGACACCGATAGCCGAAAATGTTGCCATCGTTGGCCGGAAGTTGACGCCAGATAGACAAATTGAATGTGGCCGAGCTCCGTAATTACCGGTGTCATCGGGTTGGGTCTGTAGTTTGTGGTATTATGCGATGAAGGGGGTGTCAGAGTACAAGTCGTATGACGTCAATGTACTCTCGAACCTGCAGGCATACATGCACTTTGTGCACGTATTGTATGGTGAATGTATACTTAAGGGACTGTCCACATTAAGAACGTGAATCAAAAAGTCGACTTTTTGATGATCGACCCTGCTGAACCCCCTCCCCACCAAAGATTATTACCTTCGGAATTGGAAAACTCCTCCCCTACCACCCATGTAGCACAAACAGTTCAGATGACGGTAGTTTATTTTTTATAAAAGGCAAAACATTTTGAATACACAAAATAATGTCCCCTGCATGAGCAATTGATCTAAAATGACGTATAATTTCTACTTAAGATAAAAATGCAGTATAAATGACGTCTTTTTAAGGCATTCGACTTTCGAATAATTTTAAACAAATCATTAAAATGGCAAACAATGACCAATGAAATATACTGGGAGCATTAAGTAGTGTACATGTGGTCGTGACTCGTTATTGACCTGTTTTTTCTTTACTCATGAGCTTAAACTTAAACACAAGTCACATTTAATTCCACATACAGAAGAGAAATTCTTCCGATCATTTTAAATAAAGTAATGTTTTAGGGTTGTTCATGCCCCCTCATTGAAGGATTTTATTTTGAACGATAAAAATGCACATGCACATAGTTCTACATCATATTTTATAAATGCTTAATTAAACTCGCACAAGTCCATAACAACGATTTAGTTTAACACAAATGCGGCAAGTATATGAAGGTATCGATAAATCATCATGCATGTTTGATACAGCAGTTAGTTTTAAGAAGTATTTAGTACAACATGCAGTTTGAATTCAAACCGAGACCAACTGAAGTAGCTACGATTGCGCTTGAAAACGTTACGAACAGGCAAAACCGGGCATAATAGTCACTGTTACATGCACGTGTACTGAATTGAGTATGAAACTGGCAACAAAATGAGGGTCACAAAGACGACGGTTTTGTCGTCCCCAAAATGCAGACGCACAATAGTGTCATATGCAACAGGTATTCAGTATATACGTTGTCAATTTTTCTTCAATTTGTGGATGGCATTGGTTATAAGTTGGCGTAATGGTGCTCGTTACTGAAAAGGCTACATGCGAGCTAGGCATAAAGGAGAGGATATGCCTGGGGGTGGGAGGACAACAACAAAACTCTTAAATGTGTATCCATAAAGCAATTGGCTCATTATACGGATCCCCTGCAAGGTTGCTACGCAACATGTAAAAATCTTCATGGGACCCTTATGATTTCCCTAATTAGAGGCAGATTGAAGACGACGGGCAGCCAGCGACTTCATAACTCCCTGTTAGTCGAGTTATCTTCTTCAGGAATTAATTTGATAACCAAAACCCATTAGTGTCGAAGTCGGCTGGTAGATGTATGAAGCACTAACCAGATCGTCGCCATAAATTATGCAGCCGTCTCATAATATCTTATCTGATGCTTATAAAGTCGAATAGGAAATAAACAAATCGAATAATAGTGTACGTTTTCTCCGTTGCCATAAAGAAACACATCCTCGTTAACGACACCAATATCCAATTATCCCGCCCTTATCACCGCCTCATTGGATGTACTTCCAATTAATTTTCACAGAGGCTTACGGGTACAGGTAGGGTGGAAATGTCACGGCATTCAGGTGGGCAATTTATAGCTCATCGACTGGCCAATCTTCGGAAGTATAATTGGAGCCTCACGCATCACAAAAAGAACAGGCAATTAGAGAGGATATTTCATTAAACTGAAAATCAAACGAGAGATGGAAGAAAGCCGAATCAACTGGTTAGGTCGCAACCAGGTTACAGTTCCAAGATTACAATCGTATCGCCTGCTAATGATATACTTTTCAATTTTTTTAAACGATATTGAAAAACACTGCAAATGCAATTTTTAATGCAGTTATAAAATTCATTAGACCAAAGTCCCAAACACACATAAGATTGTGGTTTCGTGGTTATGTATAATTGTATTCCCGTAACATTTAATTTATGAATACTGATAAAAATAATGTACACCGATTGGGATTAACAAGGAGACGGTCTACACGCTAAGTTATACTATCTGGAGGTTTTTAGGTGGCTATCATTTACAGAAAATTAAAATAACTTGTGAAAACATTTTGATTTCTTTAGTTTTGTTTTTAGTACCTGTTTTGAGTGCATTAGCAACATCCATTAAATGTGTTTCGCGACGTTTATAATAGAAGCTAATGGAGGTAATGTTTAAGTATTTTTTTTGTGTATTCATGAAAATAATGTAACAATTCTAAAATTAAAGTCTTACATTCGATGCAAAAAATTGTAATACATAAATATTTCAGGTCAGGTTCAGTGACCACTAATCGCGAGTGGCCCAACGTAACTTTGTAGGCTAAATTGCTTATAACTCAATGGCAGTGTATATGAAGAGATACATTGCATATCATTTGCAGACAATAGTCTAGCAAATACTATATATCATAAATCAATATTTAAGACATCCTGTAGTTTCTTCTAGTTATGTCAGCATGATTTTTTAAAGATAATCCTATTTTAACTTAATGAACGTTTTAATAATTTGCATAATAAAATCAATATCCATCATGACAAGATCACGAATGAAGGAAAAAACGTTAACACCATTCATAGTCATATACCATCACCTGATGTAACCATAGATAATTCAGCAATATAATTTTGAAAACCATGCCACTATGCATCGAAGCTACACGAAATGAAAAACGATATCCGTTCTGTCTACCAGCTGTGCCAAGTCGGCATTTCCAAGAATTCAATAAAGACCCAATCAAACATTAGACACGAAATCTACGGTACAACAATAACGGACAACATGTCTAATATTGATGCCATGCAAGGCTGATTGCCGTTGGCTGGGATAAAGTGGACGCAAAAGGCTTGCTTTCACCTGTGCTTGACTAACAAGCAATTATAGATGGATTAATTTCCTGCTAAAAGAGGGGGCGCTAGCTACATGCACGAACCCTCTAGCAAAGCATAAATATCGACTTATTCCAATGACTGTAACGGAAAGTTACACTAGTCAACAAGTGGCACTTGGCCATCCATGAGGATCTTTGGAACTGATATTCTGAAGATATAACAAGCAGCGATATAAGGAAAACCGAAATATCGTGAAAAGTAAACATACATGTATATATCAGAAGAAAATGGCGAGACATACACCAATTTTCCTTAAAAGAAATACTTTGAAGATGGTCGCAATTTTAGACTAACAAAAATTACCATCTAAGAAGTGTTTACGTTTTATAAAACCTGTTCAAGTGTTTTTTCCGAACACAAAGCTATTATAAATAAACAATGGCGTATACCTTAAAACAGTATGCCAATAATAACGGCTGATCTAACAGCTGTCTATTGAATTTTAGGATTAAGAAGTGACAAAATTTAACTTTATTCGGTTCTGTTTATCAGTAATAATGGTGTATACCACGAATAGACTACATTTTTTTTGATGAAGAGAGTAATTCCTTTTTTCATTTCTTAATTGCATTTGAAATAATTCGATATGGAATACAATTGAATTTAGACCATCATTGCCAAGAGTGATAATAGCAATCCATCTGCACAATGCAATTGAGACTTTAACCATAAAAGCATTTTTTACTTCTCAGAAATATTGCATTTTCTAATGCACATGCTTCTTCAATAACGACCATTCACTTAATGAAATTGTCAACGTACACTGCACCATGTAATGAGACGATCAAATGTCCTACACCTCAAGGCACGTCTCTGTGTATATCATCGGAGGATAACTTACGAGATTAGATTTTTCTCAAAATTCTAGTACGCGTAATTTGTGATCCTGATGTGTCTATCTAATCTGTTCATCTTATAGTCCAATTTGTAATAAAACTACCCACAGCAATGACATTATAATGATGTTCTCTATATTATCCAAATTATGCCGATCCAGCAAAAAACTTTTCTTCCCTTGCACTAATGAAAAGAGGGCAGGCTATGCAAGCATTCACGCACGGAATTGGGTTTATTATTATACCATCAGAACTCAGAAGAGATCATCAAATTGCTTATTTTCGGATAATGAATATACCTTTGCCAATATTACAATCTCGATCCAGCGTGTACCATTACATGGCAATCTACAATATGCTATAGCAGCGCTGCGTTATTTCACTCCTCCGATTTCATTACGCGTAAAGTTCTACTTTTTGTGCTGTTCAGCACGTTGTGCTGTTTAGCAGGCTGCAGTGTATGCTCATACATCTAAAGGAATAAGAGATACACTGCACCAATTCTCATCGGCTAATCTTTTGGGTGGTATCTATTGAAATTGCTTCGTATTATACATGTACATGTCAACAATGTTTTGGCTTCTTCGAGAAAACTAAATCGCTGTTGTCGAAATTTTAGAAAGGACCATTCATTCACTTTGGATAATGTATGCTCTAGAAAAATCAATAGACTATGTAAGTTTTTTTTTTAATTAACAATTTTATCCAAGTAAACTGTCATTGCGATTATTACCTTAGTATACTAAAGTAAACTGCCATCGATATTATTACTTAAACAGTTACAAAGTGTATTGATTTTCTATTCATATTGAAATGGATAGCGCTAATGAGATCCAAAGTGAATGAATGGTCCTTTCCAAAATTTCGAAAACAGAGTCAGTTTTCTCGAAGTATCCAAAACATTTTTAGAATAGCACTTACCAATAGATTTAGATTAGAATCTAATAATATAGATTACCATTATGATCTAATAATACCATTACATTTAGGTATATAGCCGAATTAACCTAAGTTTTTACTCTGAAAGCATTCCTTTCATATAAGACGTCAAACATAAATGAACGTCCTTAAAATAGCACGTTGTTTCATATCGTGTTTAAATTTTAATCATTTCAACGAAAATAATTTTCATGAAAAGGCAAACACGTTTCAATCTCTCAAGTAATAGGAAAAAAGCCCATGAGCAGAATTTGAAATGGGGGTGTTCAAGACTGACAGGAAACGTCAATTGTAATTTGGTGATTTGTTTGTGCAATTTACATGCATAACGTGAAAATTTTTCAGAACCTCAAAACTGCATGTATTTAATAACAATGCAGGTTGTTTTACCGTATTAAGAAAAGCTTCCCCAAAACATATAAATTCATACTTAAAATTAGCGCCACGGGCAATTATAGGCCTTCTTTGGTAGTGGTTGGTCCTGTAAGGAAAGGGATACACCCCTTTAAAAAAAAAGGAATTACGTGCATTCATAATAAATCGCATGAAAAACCTGAATTTGCCTCTGAATAGTCCCTACCATAGCACTTTTAATACGCATACAGAAAAACATAATTGCAGAAAATCCTTGAAAACCAACTTTGTTTAGGGAGCCGATGGGGGTCAGCAGCTTACCCCCTCGGGCCAAACCCGCACCCGCGGATCCCGCCCGCAGCTCCGCATCTCGCGTGGATCTTTCCCGCCGATTGCCAGCATCCTCCGTCTCCGTCTAGCTTGGCGCGCCCCCTGGCGGCCGCCGCTCGACTCCCCCAGATTTAATTTATCGTTTGTATAATCACATCATTAAATTCTCTCCTCTTTTTTTCCTCCGCGAGGAGGATGAAGCGCACATGTTACGTCGGCCATAATTATGCCAGTTTGTTACATGACAGTGGCAGAATAAAGACAGCCAATTACCGCGCATTGATCTGATTAAAGCGGCCTCCGCCATTGGCGAGCGTGGCGTCTCCCTCGCGCGGATCACAACAATGGCGTTCATTGGTCACGCAGCATCACTGACGCCGATCTGACCAATCGGCGCCAAGCACGCGCCTGCCAGAGCCTGCGGAGCGGAGCTAGAGCGCTGTGCCTCCTCGATCCTCATTCCGGTGGAGGTGAACGCTCGACGTGGACGTGCATCCGCGCAGCTCCTCCGACTCCTTCGCCGCCGAGCAACGTGCTTACGTTGCCCGTCTCCTTCAGCCTCAGCCTCCGCTCTCAGTCGGCCGATGGGGCCTCGCTGACGACACCCTTCGACGGATAACCGCGCTGCCTCATGGATTGTTAGCTGCTGACCGAACGTGCCATCTCCAATGAGGTGGAAACTGACCAAAGTGGAGAGCAGTCATCCAGCTGTGCCCACGGAATCAAAGTAGGTGAAACCCAAGCGTTGGCTTTCTTTTTGCTGGGCTTTTGTGGGGGAGGTCTGATCGCGAAAGGCTTATCGATCTGCGAGTAACGTTGGCGATGACACGTGCTTCCGTCTGCGAGTAGCGCGCTCTCGACACTCGGCTCGAGTACGTCGAGCCGGTTACTGTCAATTTGAGGGTGGCACAACAGGGCATGCGACTGATCGAGGGGTTTTCATGGCTTAGTATGGGTTGGTTTACCAACGCTTATCTGGCAAGATATTTCGAGCTTTTAGAGCTTGATGCATGGAGGTTTTCATGGCAACAGTCCTCTGCGTTGGTTTACTGACGCTCGGTTGCTAATGTTTTGGTTTTGGATTCGTTTACTGAAAGCTTATTTGGAAAGAAATACAACTCATCCCTCTTGACTAGATTTCGAGGGTTGGGATCTTGATGCAACCGAAGAGCTTTCTCGATGAGCTGTTTGTGAGCTTGATTTCTGGACGATGTCGCCCGTGGTTGGCATTGATGCGATGCTGTCGTTTAGAAAATGATTGAAAAAATCTATTCACGGTGCTGCTATATTGCTAGCAGTTCTTACACGAGCATTACTGACGACATTGACTAGTGATCGTGTAAGGTAAACTGAAATGGAATGCTTGCCAATAATTATTTGAATTTAACACGGCTGACAAGTAATGAAAGAGCAACGTTTGTCGGTAATGTCACGTAGTATGATCGTGGAAGGCTTGCTAATAGCAAGACTCTGATCAGGCGTACAATTACGAGTAACACCGTGCATAACCGCTGAAAACATTGAAATCACTGCTCATTATCCTTTAAGATTATATATGTAGCATGATATGTACTTATCATGGCAAGTATCGATTGATGAACACTTTCCGCTCGATTAACATCGTTTAAGCGAAGAATATCTCGTATGAGATATGGTAGATGATAACTATGCTGCATGATAAAGACACTGAAAGAAACACGCATTTGTTATGAACAGCACCAAACATCCAAAGCGCCATCGAACCAACGCCACGTGCACGGGCTAGCGAAGGATTTCGAGGGCATTGCAAAAAGTTGTCGTTCGCTAGTGTTGAACACCCTGTACTGCTGGCAAGAGATGGCAATTGGTGATTTTGTCGTCGCAAATTGCGATCGATGGCAGCGTGACGAGCCCATGAAAGACTCGGCCGAAATTAAAAGCAATTAACACGGTCCTAACAACACCGGCTTTTCCCGGTATTACGCATGGCTAATTGCTTTCAAATGTGGCTAATTTGGCGCCGGTGGTGGACGGCCATGCCTCGCATGCAGGTGATCGCAGGTTCGGACAATTTCATTTTCCTTTGAAAAATTGCTCAATCTGCCTCCTATTGAAGAGCGGCAAAGAAGGACGAGTCCCCCGGGGTCTCGGGGGCCAAGTGCACACCGTATTTACATTAGAAGAAGCACACACAAAAAAGTTTTCATCCTGTTTTCACCTCCCCTGAATATATATCTGCCTACCTCTCGGATCCCATACTGCGTTGTCCATTAGTATGCAAGAAGCACCAATCCTCCCCACCTTAATAATGCAAGTTTTCCGTGTTGCATGCAGGCTCGTTACGTGTCTATTGTAGATTACCGTCGATTCTACACAATGTGCGCCCGGGTTTTGTGCGCATTTTTCGACAAAATAAATGTTCCCGAGTGAGTGACACAGATGACCCTCCTAGATGGGGATTTGTTGCTCGATTTGGAGCATGGCACGCATATCCAGAACGGAGCAGAAAAAGGAGAGAAAAACATCAGCTCATTTCGCCTCCATTTATTATTAGAGCATCCTGCCACCAACCGAATCTACCATAATAACTCTAATGAGTTTGATGACAACGAGATGATTCATAGTCCTATGTAAATATTGCCGGTTGAGGGCCACACACACACAGGCTGGCTCCGCTCCCTCAACGTGCGTTGAATGCGCTAATCCCATCGCAGGTCCCATTGTATTCCCGCCCATATATTACACGTGCGACTAGCGCATCTACGACGTCAACTTTGCTACATGCCATCAAGGAGTTGGCCAATTTCGCACACGGCATAAATAACGAGCTGCTACCATCTTGACAATCTGCTGTGTGCGATGTTCATTGCGTCGGTAATCGCTGCATGAAAAATCTATTACATTTCGCCGACGAGATCCGCAGGAACGGAAACTGGGAGGCGAGGGACGAAAAAATAAATAATAAACGTCAGCCTAATTGAAGGATCGAAAAATAAACAGCCCTGAGATGCAGGCCATTTTCTTAAACTTTTTTCACCTCAGAAGTCGACGGCGTATATTAATTTCTTTGGATGGCGTTATGAAACTAGTGTTTGTTTGAAGATTAAATAAGAATAAAAAAAAATATAGTGTATTGGGTTCTGAATAATGCAAGCATGAAAAATCTTGTTCCTCTTGTTAACGCCTTAAATATTAACTTTTCCAGTGACAATATGAAAATTCTTTAAATCGACCCTGCAAATACATAATGACTTGCACGTCAGTTTTAATTCATGCAAATAAATATTCCTTGCACAAACCAAGGCGTGAATTCCTAAAAATACAATTGTTTAATCCAGTTAAAAAAATGTGTTCAGATCGAAACACAAACTGTTTTATCACTCAAAATCATTTTGCGATTTTCCATTTTATTCAGTATTTTTTTTCCCCGTCTTATTTTAACACCTTAAGATACAGCTTATAATATCCGATATCTAACATTGAGAAAACCCGATAACTGGGTTATATTTTTACTCATGGAACTTCCCGAAAATATTTCCAAACGCGATTATACCCCGTCCACTCCCAAACTCATGGTACGGTGACCGAATAGCGGAACCGACATTGTATAGCCCGTTACACGTATGGGCATTATTGTTTTTCAAATACTTTTCGACCCCAACAGAGCTGCTGAAGCGTAATTTGTCTACAGGCATCGCTCTACTCGACTTAATATCCAGCATATTTGGTTTTCTATCTGGCCATGCTATAAATCGTCTCTGGAAAATTGTCTGGCATTTGCTTATTGCCGAGCTGGTCTGCATGCCAAATATGGAAAGCTTTATTTCGCAAATGGCCAAACGTCTCCCTATACTACGTTATACCGCCATGTATGCCCGCTGTAATCACGTGTATTGATTTGGTTGAAGACCCCGCTATCCATGCATTATATATACACACATAGTATAGATGACAACAATTCCGCATAATGCAAGCCCCGTAGCTTTTCTCGGCGATGGGGGTAACTTCCACCCTCACTCAATCATCTTTACTTGTGCCGCCCCCCTCCACGCTGAATCCGTTTCTTCAATATATGGGTTGGATCCCTCCCTTCCCTAGCCCCCATCCTCAATTCTTGGCCTGTGGGCTGCTTGCTACGTTCTGCATCAACGGAAAATGCAATCAGACTAATTGTGTTGCAACCTAGCGTAATGTATTGAGTGGTCTATTCCGTACATGGAAATGAGAAGAGGAGGATTATTGCGACAGCCATGGCGATATATGCATGCGGTTTAAAAGGATAAGAAAGAAAGAAAAAAAAGCACGTCGGGCTAAGGGATGGGAAAAATTAGAGATCAAGTGATGAGAAAGAAGGAAAAAATTGTACCCTTACACGGAGCAATGAAAGGTTCTGTAAACCATGCAGTGTTCTAACTCCAGAAATGCATTTTTTATAAATGGTTGAAGAAGAAAAAAAGAAGAGAAAATTTTAATCCTATGGCATGCATTTAATTCAAAAGCCTAGCATTATTCAACTATTCGCACGCAAGATCCCCAAGCAAATTGAAAATAAATACCATAAAATACAATTTCCATCCGAAAAATATGCATCAGATGTAATATATTTATCATAATTTTGTATGTATTGATATTAATGACAAATTAATTTCCATGCAAAGTTAACATTTCAAAATACGTGCATTGCTATAGGAATGATGTCTTGAAACTACAATAAAACATACAAGAGCCCACTTAAATTCTTCATAAACTTCAGGATTAGGAAAACTGAAGTCTGTATCACTCACGCATTATTGCGTGTCGTTTAGTTCATTTCTTGCCGACCTCTTCTGATCCTTTCAACCATGTTTTTTATCTTTAGAATTAAACAAAAATTACCGTCCGGAAGTGGGTGTATGCGAGTGCTATTCGAAATCGCATTTACCGCGAACATATCAGTTGTAACCCAGGGGAAAAATGCCAACACTTCCTCAATTACCTCGCACACCAATTCCGTCAGCTGTCGTCGTAACATCACGCGTGACTCCGAGAGAACCGGTAACGCTAACCAGTATATAACAGACCAGCGAATAGATAGGCGCAATAAAAGCGCACGTAGGTGTAAGAGCTACTTATTGCGAGAGAAATGCTTTTTACTGCGCCTGCATTGTCAACAAAGTGGTTTGAACTTGGAGCACCTGCATTAAAAACCATTTCAAGAGTAATGCAATTTTAAAAGCTCCATTGGCCTTCTTTGAACAACCTGCGATGAAAAACCCACTTAGATGGCGAGTTTTAAGTCAAAACTGTTTGCAGTTCGGCAACCGACGATTCTTCCGTCCTTCAAATTGGGATCCTGGAAAGCCCACTAATAGATTATTCAATCCGTGGAAAAACAAAGTGAAACAAATCAAACAGCTGACGTGTTATTCCAAAACGCATTTTTCGGCAGAGCTCACAAGGGTTACCGCAGCTTTAGTCAAATTAAACCCCCCTGGCTTTCCTAGGTTTTCCAGGTCACAATTTTTATTTTCGCCCGACCTGTAAGGTTTCCATACCTGTTAACTGAGAAGAATCTGCCTTTCAATCTTAATGGTTTTAATCAGTTGACGTGGATGATCAGTGTCGAATTAATGGAGATAGGTCAAGAAAGGTAGACATAAAAGTGTTCCTATTCATTAATGGGATGCTACATGTATATGCGAAAATTTTCAAAAAATGTACGAAATATGGAGATGTGCTTAGAATTACTAATAATTAATGGAATGCCAAATGGAAAGAAAAGAAAACAGAGATAACAGATCCCGTATTTTGGAATAAATTGTATGCCGAATTTCCATACGAATACCATTAAATAATGAACGCCTTACGCTACAAATCTCGAAAAAATAATTACGATTGTACTAAATGATGCAAAGTTATGCAATTCCTTGACTTTATGAACAACTTTCAAAATTCCCCTGACTTTCTCAGGTTTCCCAGGTTCTGTGGGAACCCTGAGGCTAACTCCATTACGATGCAATAGTACCCCGCCCGTGAAGCGGAACATAGCCTTTTTGTAACGATGTAAAATGCGCATTAAAAACTTGATCGCATGTTTAAACAGGTGTCTACTAAAAGCGACTTTTTCGGTCGCATTCATTCAACGCCACTTTCGGCTCATCCACAAACATTCGTGACTGAAAGTCATCGCCAAGAATGGCATATTTTCAACGTGAAAAGGAACTGACTCCTGCGTTCGAAAAGCACGTACAAGAAGGACTGGATCTTGGCGATACTCGCACTTATCCCAAAGGCTGATCTGCGGTCATGCGCCCGACAAAGGTGGCGCTGCACGGGTCGAAAAAAGGTCGAGAAAATAAGTTTGTGGAAAGCTGGCGAAATCCCCCGAAGTTTTTCACGGCTCATTTGGCCCGCTCGGTCCGCCCGCTCCAAACAGGTTTTGTCGGCGAAAACGCCTCTCGAAACACCTGCATTTTTGGCGACTGGTGACGTGCGCGCCTCCCAGCACGCTCTTCCCAATTAGAAACGATGGACCAGAGACACCTGGAGAGTTTCCTTTTACACGCTTCAGAATGCCCCATTAGTCTTATCAATACGTGGCCAGCAGCGCCCTCTTGTCTCCGCCCGCCCTTTCGGGGACGTTGACGGCCTGAGTCGCTCAGCGGATTAACCCCTGGACCGGGGTCGACAGGCAAACCCGGCTCTCAGCATGCCCTTCACGCGGGGCCATGCGGAGGAATTGGTCTTGCGCATTTCATGCTGATTTGGCGAACGTGAGCGCTAATTCGGTCGACATCCGTCACCCATTGTAATCAAAGCCGGGGGATCGATGCGCGGCCATGGACGGAACGGAGCTCATTGTGAATATGTATAGCATCTCGTCCTTCAATTCCTTCTGGGCCCCCGAAGAATGGCCTGCGAAGGAAACTAAAAACCCAAGCAGTGAGAAAACGGAAATGTTGAATGCGCTCCAGAGAATATGCGAAGCTCATCACGGGACACAATATATGCGTGGGGATACGAGTTCTGAAAAACAAACTTCTGCACGGCTGAATTTGCGAGGGGTGTTACATGACTGAATGCAATTCGTCAGTGTTTACTGGCCAAGCCCAGCAATTTTGAAAATTGCGTTACTTTCACGCCATCTTGAGTGTTATCTTGGGTCCCATGCAAATCGCACTCACTTGTCATTTGTCGAAAGTATGCAGTAAGAGTTTAGATTCTTATGAGCTAAAATATTTCTGTGGCTTAACTGACTAGTGAACGTGCATTTTCGACGTTCAACGAACATTTGATGTGTTTAGGCCCGATGAGAAAAAGAAATGTATTGGAAATGCATGCAATTTGAGATATTTAAAATGTACGCACATTCAAGTCATGTGATTATTTGTACAGCTTCCATGCACAGTGGATTGTAAACCATATAATTCTGCAGTTTCGGAAAATGTCTATTAATATTCCACTTATGCTGGCGTTTGACATGGTAAACTAGATATGACTTAGCCGATATAAATACAGTGTATGCGTATTGCTTTCGCTGAATGTGCTCTGGGAGTAGTCGAAAATATTTCTTATCTCTCTCTGATACTGATGTCATTTTCCGGGCAAGTTTGTATCGAGAGCGACGACAGCGGGAGGGCAGAGGCAAAAACCAGATTGGGTTACACGCAAAACTCTGCTCGTTCTTTTGTGATGGTATCGAGTGAATTCATCGGTTGAACAACGAGCGAGCAAAGAGAAAAACGCTTAAAACCATCGATTGTCCAATTGATTTGGTCACCTTGCCGAACGAACAACCGCCGATTTTTTAACCTCTCAAATTGCTTTCAATTTCTTCAGCGCGCCACGACCATCTATATTCCCATCAGCCATTTAGTCGGTGTTTGCGGCTCCATGCCAAACCCTGCCTGGACTCCAGGCTTGTATTTGTAACTGGACCCTGATGAATGCCGCCTGAAGGCTATCCTGGAGAGCCGTGAATAGCGGTTCATTTACGGCCCATTCACAGCGAAAAGGACGTGCTAGGGGTGCACTCGCACACTGCCAATGCCCACTGAATCCCATTTGTCTTCTAATGTGCCAATTGTACCCCGCCTAGAGACATGAAATCGTACCTATTTGCACGCTGCAGGAGCACGCATAACATACACCGAGATTTTAGCATCCCTATCCTATCAATCAAGTGCAGGGAATCCAAGACTTATTTTACAAAAAAAAAATCAGTTGCAAACGAGCGCATTGCGTACGGCAATGAGTAGGAAGTCCATTTTGCACGTTAACTATCCTATAGGGGAAAGTTGAATATGGCCATATATGGGGTTATGTATGCAATAAGTCTGCATGAGCCTTATGTTGATATCACCGCACATGTCAACTTTAGATAAACCCAAAAAAATACTGCATACATAGCCACATAATAGAACATGTAAATATGACGAACAGTAAGTTGAAATGAATGAGGGGATAAAATTCAATTACAAAAGTAAACCCAATCGGCATAATATCACTGACGAGAATAGTTGCATTTTAACATCTTGATGGTATGTTTTGTAAATGATACAATATTATCACGCTTTGTTAATTCTACACTCCAAAATATGAATTGATGGAAGACTATCGCACATATTTACGTTTATTAAAACCCTCCGAATCATGGAATGAGGTAGTTGTTTATTAAGTTGTTAGTGATCGACTCATCAGGATTTCATCAAAGAATTGAGAAATCGGTATACTGTATATGCTGAAGTTATTTTTAAATATATTTTACACACGCATATGCACAGCTTTTTTAAGGGTTCCTAAACCAAATCTGGAATTATTGGCCGAACAGGTTTCACTTAATGAAGACCCATCTTTAATACTGGGCAGATGGCTTCAGATAATTTAAATTATGTTGTTGTTCGCCTTTAATTATTACGTTTATCAAAGCCAACCATCGCTTTGACCTTACAAAATCTAACAATTAAATTTTATGCTCCGCCATTAATTAGAAATATCTAATTCAACCATTTTCCTTTATCCAACCGTTCAATCGTCAGCCAAGCTAACTGGGCATTGTCCATTCCGACATCTATAATGGGGGCTCAGGCTGACTCCTTGTCATTTCGATTCAGCAACTGACTGTCCAAGCAGGTTTTTCTCTATCCTATTAAGAGTCCGCGCGTCTGTAAATGCCAACACGCACCCTTGCATCGGCTGTCAAGGGCTGATAAATTAATGAAGTTAATTGGAAAGCTACTTAATTGGATGTACAGGGTGTTCAAGAAATATGCTATTCAAAATCAACAACCATTGCACGTGAGCTTAACGCGCCACATCGCAGCCAAGAAAATAATATATTACAGAATATGACACTAGAAAATGTGACCGCAAGAGATCATTTGAACAACATGTGGCAAACTTTTGAATATAGCTGCTGGCAAAAAACCTGAGCTGTGAAGTGGACTGCACAGGTGCGCAAATTCAAGTAAAAAGTTCGTACTGTTCATTTTGTGTTTTTTAAGCGAATACAAAATATTAAACATAGTACAACCAGCTACCGAGTCTTTGAAATGTTTCAAAATTGGAAAATCCCTAATCTCAAATGTCAAGGGATTAGCGGGTATCGAGTTAGAAAGATTTAAGAAATCCCTCTGGTCATCAGGTGAACGCACGTGGGCTAGTGTTAAAACCAGAGTAGGCTTACCAATAATGAGGTAACAGAAACGCGTATATAAATGGATGCACGTGCGTCATACTCCCCTTTCCTTTTCCCAAATGGTTTTAATGGGGGGAATGTGAAGCGTGTTCGTGGGTATCTTCCTCCCGCTGCCCACCCTGCCCCTATTGGTAGCTTAATCTCTAGCACGATGCAAGAACTTGTTGTCTTAATAGGCTGTCCAATTAAGCGGTCACTTCGCTAATGACCATGCCATACCATCAAAGTGTTCAATCCTGGTGCAGGAGGAGAATAACAAGCTGCATGCATGTATGGAGCCAATAAATATAGATTGAGAGAAGTCCAGGAAAAAAAATAGCAGCCGTCTCAGACCGACAAAAAAAAAAATACTGACAAACCAGTTGTCAATTTTGAGAAAGTCAAAGCCTGCATGGAATTTTTGCAAAAAGGGGAAAAACTCAAACACAATTGGTTATTATCGAAGAAGGCTCTTCTTTCTAGACGTTGATGACATTGTTATGGGAATTGCACTATCGTATAATTATGTCTAGCTCCTGAAATAACGTCCCATTAATGAGAAATAATGGCCCCCAACTTTAGGGTGTCGCTACCGTTGTAATTGTCGGGCAAACGGGGGGCGCTGCATGCAGCGGATTAGTTTTACACCGAACCAGGGAAATTAGGACGCCAATAAACGTTAAATGAGCTGTTTTTCCCTTTAAAAAGGTGATCTGGCGATAAGTGAAGGCATATAAATAAGAATTGTCCTCAAATAAGCGTCCAAACTACATTTGTAGCGGCAAATTCTCAGAAGCCGGTTCTCTTATTATCGTTTAAAAGACTGCCATTATTTACCTAAGTATTTCAACGTCAATTTTCGGCCATTTCGACCACGATTTGTCGAGTAAAAAATACTACTAATAAACGAGTCTTTGATATGCTTGAACGAACACTCGGCAGTATAATACTCGTTTTCTGATGGAAGTGTCCAGCATTTAGACGGCAGCTGGAGTTTAATGCATAAGATATGCACACGGTTTAAGATGCATGTGACAAAAATGAAAATTAAATTGTACACGTCACAATCTCTTTAGAACATAATCATCCCATAAATTCACCGTGATATCGATTTTCAGGCTGACATGGTACTCAGCTATCTTTTATTAAGATCTTTTAATCACCTTGCTACAGTAGCTTTTAAGCTGTTGATGAATGTTAGTCCTCAGCAATTAAACGTTTACCAAGAATGGCTGACTAAAGGCATTCCTTGATCGAGTGCCATTTTCGATTAGCTGGTATTGAAAATGTGCATTAAGGCATGCAGTAAAGTAACGTGAATTCATGTCTTATGGGCGCCTCGAGGCTAAGTACGCGTACACTGTACATCAAAGATGACCATGCACCTAATCCCCACGTTTTGGTTTGCGCTGTTGTTAAGTAGAGGCCCACAATATGCGTGTCTCGATATGTGTGCACACATGCGTTTGTACCTGTTGTCATCAGGTAAAGTGCACTTGACGAACATCTCAGAAACCCAATTCCAACTCGGGATATAGAAGACACGTTCCTAATGCCATTAAATTTGGCTACCAGCTATTGGTGAAATCTGACATTGCCTCCTGCCATCGATTAGCAGCCACTTAAACAAAACAGAAACTGCCAGAGGTTCAATTAATAGACATTAGTGTACATCAGTGCGGGGTTGGATTTCATACGTTCAGCTGCAAATATCACTAATAACATTAGCAAATGCTTTTCAACTGCATTAACAGTTAAAGGTATAAAATGCTTTTAACAGAACGAACATTTTATACGACTGATGCTTTAGAGATAAGAATAAACTTCCATCAATCAATATAGCCAGAACTTTTTTATAAAGTTTGCGCGCGGATCTTATATCTCTGCATGTTCGTTGAATCGTTGTGCATGTAACAGTCAAAGATTACAAGTGGACTTGGTGCAGAGTTATGCAATGCCGATTTCGGTCACACAAGGGAGACCATTCACATATGAAACCCTGATTTCGCTGATTTGGGAGAAAAATGGCAGCTTTGTATCAAATACAGTATATGCTTAACCTATGATGCGTTTTATATATTAATTATAAATTACAGCTACATTATTTGTAAAAAAGCCAATTCCATGCAGTATTATACATGAATCATCACAATTATCACAATTAAATATAAGAATACTTTGACGCTAGAGGGGTAATGCGCTGGTGATACTTATAAATGCATCCCTACCTCACCCATTAAGGTTAATTTCCTAGAATTCATCACGTATTTATGCTAATTGACGGCAACTTCACGTGTTATTAATTGCAAAATTCAAGTTAATACCAGATATTGGCATAATTAACGAAATTGTTCCCTCAAGGACTTCGTTGAACTGTTCACATTATCATGCCGCTGCCTGGTAAGTTACGTTGGCCTAATATGAAAACGTTTTAACTGCTCGTACAATCCTCTTTTTTGCTTCAACTTGACCTCATGTCAATGATGCAGGTTTTCACGTTGTTTTTCCTCATCTTTTACATGAAATCAACTTAGAATTGCACTCAACCTCGATGAAGCTCTTGTCTTTTTTAGACGTACAAGTTGAACATGTTGTGCACGCAATTAGTATGAAAAAGCGACAACTTTTTTCCGAGTTCGTCGACTCGCACTACCTGTACCATTCGAAATTTAAATTGTGTAGAAAGGGTCAAGTTACGACTGAGTATGTAGCGTGTAGACACCTCTGAGGATTGCAATGCTCATGGACATGATAAATTATAATGATTCCGGTTTATTCGCAATTATCTGAGCACGTCTAATCAAGTCAGATATATCATTTTCCCATTACTGCATTATACTTTTGTACGAGCATATATTTATAATTAAAATTTAATTGCAAATTTCAAATGGCATCGCAACAGGTTATTGACAGCGGCAGTTTTAATTAAATACTCGGTTCATCTGATATTGAAACTAGTGCCGACACTTGACCCTATCTAGTGTTCGTGGTTGCAATCATCCACCAGTAAACAATCATTTCGAATGTGGATGGACTTGAAGGACTGAGCTTTTCATGACAATTCCCCTGATGCATTAAACGCTAGCAATACGATTCAGAAAGCAACAAGGGTTTTGTTCAACACAACAAGGCAAATATACGCCATCACGCAAAGCTGCACTGCCAGGGGGAGCCACTATGGACAATTTGATGGTGTTGGCATTGTAGCCAGGAGAAGTATACACGCACATAAACGCAACCAATATATTCCCTCTAAAATATGCTAGTTTTTTTAAGATGTTATAACAAGTTACACAAGAAAACGAGACGATGAAAGCAATTTCCGAAACCAATATTTAAGATCACGTTAAAATCTTGCAAAAAAAGTACTTAAAATTGCATGATGACCTTAATTAAGGCGAAGAAATTAAGACCACGAAACATCACATTTATGAAGTACTATTAATTACTTAACTCTTGTTTTATATTGCACAACTGCTTTTAAACGCGGTGGTCTTAATAAACAATTACTTGATAAGTCAGAAGCATAGTACCGTACGTGTGAATATGGTGGTCAATGCTTAGTCAGAATTTAGTACCATATCAGTAGGGAAACTCAACTTTTGCAATAGCATTTCTTGCTAGATGAAATCCAAGCATTTTTCGCAGTAAATTAACAATCCATTGCAAATACATTTATTCCAATATGCATGTACTAATTTCGAAAATATCTGTAAATACCATACATCCTATTATCAAATTATCTTTTATTAAACGTATTTTCAGATAACTTAACCGACTGAGAGCGAATCCATATCTATTCATAATTAAGTCAATGCTTTTCACAAAAATACTTTTTAATCATTAACCTCAACTAAACCTAAACGAGGAACACTTTGAATGCAAGATTAATCATCGACTACTTCGTACATTTAGTGGTGATCATGTCTGCTCACTAAGCATATGAATACTGTTCGCTTATGCACTGTTCTAATGTGAAGGAAAATGCAAAATGTGTTCAGTTTGCAAAAGACCCTTGAAAGCACAAGTTGTTCATTATCCTAGAAATGCATGGTTTCGTTTGGATGCCCCAATCTACATTATCACATTACGTTGATAATTCACGTTCGATGCGAGCTGCACTCACGATGGATTCCTTCTCCCCGTCCATGCACAACACTCCCTTTTTAGGCACAGCGTGCACTTGGAGGAAAACAAGATGGCGTCCAAAGGGTGGCTTTGATTAGGTCTTTTGTCAGGCGAGTCACCCTCCTTCTCCTGATGAACCTATAGTCCGCTAGTTAAGGAAAGAATGTTGTCTTAATTCTGCCTTTCATACGTGCAACTTCCTAAAAGTCTGAATGCATTTTTGGGAAGGCGCTAGAAAAGCTGGCCTCGCTCTCCACAACCACCGCCACTGCCATCATCAGCAGCAGCACTATGTAGCAATCCAGAATAAAAAAACCGCTAGGGGGAGGAGGGGGTTGGGGGGGGGGGGAGAAACGCATTTGCTTCACTGCTTTTATGTCGGGGTGCATTCGTTATTTTCAGTTAGTTAACATTGGCTGCTGCACAGTCGCCATTAAAAGCAGCAATCCCCCTACATTGTGATGTTAGCATTGTCAGAAGACGGCATTACAGCCAATATAGAAGAGGCGAATTACACAAAATGAGCTGCATGATGAGGTTCATCAATGAGAGAAAATCAACGAAAATTGTGAGAGAGGGGGGGCCACAGAGCGCGTGCAGCCCAAAGGGCGTCCAGACTGAGGCGTTTAAAGAGAGGGAGGGGGGGTAATTGTGAATGGGGGTGCAATTAACAGCGGAGTCGAAGGGCATTATGGGAAGGAAGAAGTGAAGCTTCGCTCATCCGAACAACAGACGAAATATCTTTTAATGGACTGACCGTCAAATACACGCGTTTTCTCCCAGGCCCATTAAAAACCTGTTAGCTCCGTTTAAACGCATTTTCTAATGTAAATTGCACCGAAGCATTGCTTTTATTATAATGCAGTTTTATTCCTTCGCCTCAATAAGACGCTAAAAGTTTTTCAAGGATCTTCTCAAAATAGACCCCTGTTAATGCATGCATGTGCAATGAGCTATTAAAGCGAACAAAAAATCGTTCCGCTCCTTAATTGTTATAAATGCAAATCTATGCATGAGAATAAGGGTAACAGGATCGACAACAAATGCACTTAATTCAGTCCAGTTTCACGAACGGTCAACATATGGAACACTTGTGAACGGCAAACGCGAGTAGTTCAGAAGAGGATCAAGCGTGCCAACATCGTGGTCGAGAACATATGGAAAGAGGGTAGAAAAACAACAAAAAAAGAGGGTGTCCAGCGCGTGTTCCGCAACGGAAATGGGAACTCCAGCACCTGATGCTTTAATTTCGAGGACCGCTCGGTCGATCCATAATAACTGACGTGGCTAAGAATTGAAAGCTCGGGTCCTGCAGGGGTATTAATGGTGCATGTCTGGGATGCACACTACGATCGATGTGTGTAGTGGCAATTAGACCTCATTAAGTATAAAAGAGTAGCAGGGTAAATATCGGAACAAGAAGGGGGTGGGATGGAACAGCTCGAGTGAAAATCCACTCGTGCACTTGCCAGCTAATGAACGCGCGTTGTGCTGGATTACTGCGACGAGTGCAGAGTTTAAATCCAGGAGCAATAATTTGGAGGCCGCGCCGAGGGAAAGTACGTTTCAATTTTAATGGGTATCCCAGCTAAGCTTCTTCTCCCCTGAATTGCCATCCCTCACTGGCGTGCATTAACTCCGCGCGGGTTGCGGGTTTTCTCATATCACTCATTTTCTCAATTAAGCTTTTAACAAACAAAGCCAGGCTCCGTAAAAAATTGCAAAAGTCATTAGCGCTGCTGCTTAATGACTACGGCCAATGTGTTTGTAGAAGAGCAGGCAACAGTGCAGTCGCATTAAAAACTTTTTCTTCATAACGCAAGAGCTAATGAAGGCAGCGACGTGCGTGCATCGGGCGCAGGAAACTCGTGCCCGTGGAAGATGATTGTTTTTGCAAATGAAGTTAGGTGGCGGCGGAGAAAGCCTGCTTTATTAGCGCATTTCAGACCGTTTCAATTGTTTCTTTTTGCAATTATGAGGAATAAAATACGAACTAATTGAATGAAAGCGAGAATTCTTGAAGCTAGCGCCCCTGGCTGCGCAGCGTGCCATTTTTTACTGCCAATTTCTATTCTCGCCAAACGTGCATCCCCTTGTCAGAAATTGCTGTTTCAAGTCCGCCTCCTTCCCCCCCCCCCCCACAATCCAACAGCGAAACAGGCGAACGGAGGACCGTGCAATTAATTATGGTCATTAAACCTTTTGGCCAGGCCGCCTTCATTCCAATTGCAGCGTCATTTCGGATCAATAATCGATCGCATTTAATTAGAAAAATGTGAGGGTGGGTGGGGGAGTGACGTGTGGTGGTACCTGCATGTGTTCAATAAATTAGCCTTTCCCCCCCAACCACCTATTTTGATTAGCGGCACCTGCCATCTCCAGTCTCAGGCTGGTGCGCGGATGCCGCGACAATTGCATTTTATGCTTTGTCATAAATTTAACGTCAACGTATTTACCTATTAAATAAACCCCGAACCTCCCTCGCACGAGAGCAGATCCCGACGTGGATGGTGAGATTATCATGGCGCCTTTGACAACGGACGCCATCGTGCCATGTCATGTCAACAATCGATGAGCGACACCAAAAACGATGCGTCTGCCATGGCGGAATAATGAGGACCATATTCCAAAGAAGAGTAATTGCTACCACAAATGTGCACATGTATGCTAGCGAGGAATTTCCAGGAAAGTTCATTTTGTGGTTTCTTTTCATGTTCTGATTTTGTTGATTGTGTTTAAATGATACTAGAATGTCGCATTCTTGTCGCCTATATTTGAAGGGTGCCAAACCATAACGTAGTAAGAGCCAGGAAAACAACTTTTCAGGACAAGGAAAAAACTGAATAGCTTCGTGAATAATGTAGATTTCCTTCAAACGTTATACAGTATTGACGTTTAATTTCAAAAACAGAAATGATCACTTAGTAAAACAATTGTTTTTTTCCCCTGATTTTTTACAAAACGTGAAGTGCCACGAATTGTGCGAGCAAAACGTTACATGTTCCTCACGAACTATGCCAAGCAAAACGTATGTGCCACACGTATTGCATTGCACCCCCAATGAACGTTCCCAACACCATCTTTTCTTGTGCCAGATGGACACGTTAGATGCAAGTGATTGCAACGAAATTTTGTAAGACACCAAATGCTGATTCAACGTCTGAGGAAGACGTGTAGGCAACTGATAAACTGACAAAATGCGAGATGGGTGTGCGCTTACATTTGCGATCTACAGTGAATGCGTGGCGTGCCTCACTCGATTAACAAACTTTTACTGATGGTCTTCGTGGCAATGTGGGCGGAATTGCTTCACCATGCAGCAGAGCGTTTAATCCCCAACTTGTCAAGCATAAGCCAACATCAATTCAGTATACGCCACTTCCGCGTATGGTCTAGTACAAAACGCCATGTTGGATGTTCCTCCCGAAAAGCATCTTGGTGACGTCACAAGATGCAGTCCATTAAATAGTTGAGAAGAACATCGATTGAGAATGTGAGGGGCACGAACGAACGATCGACGACAGAGACTAATAGCCCTTAGTTAGCCCACCACGTGGGTTTGCGAGGCATGGACCGAAGCCTGGTTTCTCCAGCGCTCTGGGTGCGCACCTAATTACCGCTGGCGCTCCGCTGCTTAACGAGCTTCATTAAAGCTCGCGTGGCCGCGGGATCGGCGATAATTAGCCTTGTCACGTCTCGTGCTCATCAGAGGAAGGCTAACGTTCATTTTCAGCCACCTTCCTTCGCCAGACGATCGATCTGTGCCATCAGTTATATATGGGGGGAAGGATACATCGATGTGTGCCGGATATACCAGCCAGCCAGAGCGGGTCTTTTGTCCCGTCATCAGTCTTGCAGTCCATTACAGCACCCACGTTGACCTGGCATTGTTTTTTGGCCGCTAAGAGACTGACGTCCAGGCCAACTGATGAGCTGCTGATGCCTGTCAATCACAGACTGGGATTTTCTTCTCAGATGGGCTAGAAACGAATGTCACGGTCGCTGGCAATTGGCAACCGCTTGATAGCAGCCATTTCGGGCAATGAAAGAAAATCTACGACTTCCAGGACAGGTGTCACAGATACATGTACAGAATCTTAAAGATAAGAAGTAAAAACACCCCTAAAAGCTTTCACTATGATTTTACAAGTTGAAGATTTCACCGTGAATTCAAAAATGTAATGGATCAACAACCGACGAAAATTAGTACTTGTCTGTCGTTCATGTAACAGTAGACAAATCGTATAACATTTGAACAGAACATGTCTTGTTTCTACATATAGATCACAATTATTGCTCAATTATTACATAATTGTTTAAGTGTAATCAAACTGCCAATGTTCAAACATCCTGACACTAATTTGTTCTTGAAATTTGTTGAATTCCATACTATAGGCATAAAAACAATAATTGGTAAAGAATGTTCTGCATTTAAACAGTTGTTACAGACTTATAAACATTTATAACCGCCTGTCCGTCAGTATTTAACAGAAATATTCCTGCTATTTTGTTCTTAATATCACTCAACAGAAAAACACAATTTGTTTACTATGAATGGCGTTGTTGGGGGAATGGGACTACAGCGAATTCGCTCACTGTTTTCATTACCAAGCTAAGTTTATTTTCATGAACTTGTGGCTCATCAATAGATGGAAACAAAATATAATGTTTGGCAAAAACAGACTTAGGCCATTGAAATCTTAGAACGACGAAGTACTATTTTATGGACTTCCATGAAAGCAATAGAGCTGTAAAAATCTCGCCACCTCTCATTCTCACATGACATTTTAGAGCACAAACTTCGTCGCATCTTTCACCAAAAAATATTTAGTCACACGATTTTTATATTCAAACGTGAATCAATTTTTAAAAACGGTGATTGATTTCCGAGTTATTGACAAAAACATTTTTCCAAAGCCTTCGAGCTTATCAATATTGCTGCCCCCATTACATGGTCATAATTTTAACATTTGAAACCTCAATCTAGCATCTTAATTGATGGCTCGTAATGGAGTGCTAGCTAGAAGCGACGAAAGCAAGTTTGTTTTTGATTCAAATTTAGCTACTGGTGCTTAACAAGTCGGAGAATTAATAAGGCTCCACGCAATTTCAATTTTTATACCATCGTTAGCTTCGGCCAATCTATGGTTAAGATTGTTTGATTAACGCAATTTAATTACGCGGCATCCTGTACATATAACGCCACCCCCAATCTAATTAAATTTCATTATTAATGAATGTTGAGGTTCACGCTACAGACACTCAGCCGTGGAGCTATTAGCAGCTCAGGGGGAAAAAACCTTTGCCTTCTGTACAATATCCCACAAGGGCTCGCTCTGTATTATTCTCAATCAGCCGGGGTTCGATAGGCCTACAATTTGATGAATACAGCCCGAGAGCAAATGTTCCATCAAAGTTTCAAGAGCGCGGCTGATATCCAATTTTCCTTAAGATGAGTCATTAAGACCGTTAATTAGATAGACAATTACTTTTCGATTTTTTTGTCCCCTTTTCTCATTCAAGCCAGCTGTCCTGTTTTATTTTAGAATCTTGTCCAGTGCGTATAATGGGTATATAAAACCGTCCTTCTGGGAAATTACAGTCAGCTTACTTATTGAGATTGGGGTGTCCACGAAGTAACTATATTGATTTTTATTTTTAGCTAAAGCTTGGTAAAAAACAAAACAATTTGGGCATGATGCAATGCAAGAAATACTTTTTAACCTCGAGTACTCTCACAGCTATTAAAATTAATCGCCCATCCATTAAACAAGCTCTATCCAAAATAATATTGAGCAGTCATCCATTGAAGGACGAATGAATTCTCTAAGATAGTAATTATTTTAACAACAACAATTTTAACATATTAACAGTAGTTAATTGTTTTCGCAACCATTAACGAACTTCCTGCTAAGGCTTATGCTTTAATGATGTCATTATTTGGTAGGAAATTAAGGTAATCAGTGTAGTGTAAGCGTTTTATACAATTTGGCAATTAAGCACGGGCGACCGAACTTTTTCACATTGGATAGTCATCTCGGTTTGCGAGTAATTCGCAGTTCTCTATCGTAAATAGCAAACTAAAATTATATTTATAGTCAGTCAGTGATAACAAATTCAACATTCCATTAACAAATTTAAGGCGGTCCAATATAACATTCCGTTTTTATTTCCATAAAAACTGATTTAAAGCGGGTTTTTTTGTATCAATAACACGTATATTAATTTAAAAAATGTAATTCAAGATGATTTTTTCCTCGAAATAAAATATTTAATGCCAACTCTTTGGATTTTCTTACCGGTTCACATGAGCGTAAACGCTCTTGCTCGCGTAGCATAAAATTAGTGGTCCTATAATGACTCCTGGTAGAATGTGAGACATTTACCAGTTCTTTCGCGTCAACCTTACACATCAAGATAGATAAGTAACTTGCAGCGACTTAATTTATCCATAATTTCGGAAACGTCAGCGTATAAATAAAAACTCACAACGGGGATTGTGCAGAGCGAGTGATTTAATCAAACAGAGAGGTGCAACAATTTGATTTGTGTTTTCCTATCAAATTATTTTCATAAGCTCCGCTTGTTATCGAGGCCTGGGCAAACACTCCATCATTATCGTGGCAAAAGTCCTCGCTAAAGTAGCTCCAACCGCAATTAGTAAACGAGTGTTTTCGGAGCAGAATATTAATTAGCCTGGCGCCTTTCGAACGCTCGTATTGAATTACACATAATCAGAAGTTGGGAGTTGAAAAAAAAAATGGTACAGCTGACTGGCAACAAATTAAAGAGACTGCGGAAAAAACCAAACACGAATAAGATATCAAGTGATCGATTAGTCCCCAATTTCCTGATATGAAATACAGTTTCTGGTCTTCCATGCAGTTAATTAGAGAGGCTCATTTCCTAGTTTCGGGCGCAAAAATCAGCTAATTGCTCCAACAGACCTAGGTAAATTGAATTTCTTGAGGCGACTGTCAACCACACGTGACAGCACTTCCGTGTTGGCAAATTCAGGCTCAACCAACCACCTGTTTGCAGTCCGGACACAACAAACCATGGTGGTGGGCCCCCTAATGACCCTCATTATAAGTTGCAAAACATTGAGATTATAAAACGTTGTCGCAAATAATTATTGGCAAATCAACGAATGAAAACAATTAAGTGGAAAATATCGAAGACAAAAAGTTTTCTTTTTTGTTCTTATTTTGGAATTTGAAATTTGTTGCAGCGAATAAACATGGATTTATAGATAAGTGATATCGGTCAAACCTGCCGTTATCAAGTCCGAATGATTGATGTCATGACGCATTAGTACTGCTCGCTGGTTATTCAATGTCAATTACGGCTAATCTCATTTAAGAATCTTATTTTAATGAATTGATTTTATTTCCATTAATTAATTATAATGAGGACCGTTTTTTGTTATTTAACTAATGGCGGCTCGCAAAAAACTGATTAGTCTAGTAACGAAGTAAAACTGAAGTTAATATTCAATTCGTTTCATTATTTCACCCTTATATAGCCAATTTAATTCGCCAATTCAACTAGCCGAAAAGCTTTCATTTAATTTAGGAGAGGACCGTTAACAGACGTACATGTATATTTTCATCTCCGATTAAATTTCACCACCGGTCAATAGCCGGGGCTGACATTCTTTTGCAAGTTTAGCATTGTGGGAAAAATCGCATCTGGTTCTGGACTGGCTTATTTCAACTTGTTTTATTGCAATAATCCGCCTGAGTCATTATTTTTATTTTGAATTATTCGTAACGTCACGTCATTAAGCGTATACGCTTAATAGAAATAAATGCCAGCACACGCAGTACGTGCCAATTAATAAAGTCGTTAAATTTGGTAATGATATACGGCGCTGCCAAAATGGACTATTACTCGTCGATGTCGAAGCAATTGTAATTAGATGACGCAAATTTAATTCAATATGTAATGACATGTATTAAAACATGTAACCATATTTTAATCGGTATCTTGCAAAAGAAGTTAAGTGGAGCCAACAACGAATTTTTCCTACAAACACGAAAACATTATACAAGCAAACCAGTTTAATGAGAAGGCAGCAATTAAAATCCACGTTGCGTTAATTGTCTGTTTTAAATGCTCATTAACAACGAGCGAAACTTAAGCTGCACAAAGTTACGGAGATATGCCTGCCAGTTAAGAGTAGTAGGCCTAATTGCAACGTCATAAATTTCCAAAGGCGTTTACCCCTCAACAGTTCAGGCAGGGGTCGTCCTCCAAATGAGGACTGACATTCCTGGACAGTTTTATTTCGGGATTTTTTTTCGTCAACGAGAGAAATCAACTTGTTCCTTCCCTCACTATGTATTTGAGAGTAGTTTTTTCCTGCAGAAGTTTTTCTAAAAAAAATTTTAAAGACATTTCCAACGACAACGTTCAGACGATTTTTAAAAAAAATTGAATGAGAGCAGCAATGTGTGCCCTTGATGTCATATTTTAGAAAACGTACATTCACCAATCGCTTGAATTTTCTTTAGCTATAAATAAATCAGTTGTGTGGCTTAGCTACATTACATGTTTTTCCACAGGTTGTATGGAGATACCATTTTCCAACCCCTAAACGCTACCCCCTGTTATTTTTTTTCTGGATCCACCCCTGACGATGCATACGATGATACGTTGAACGCATCAAATAGTCATGCTCGGACATCCATGGTCGTTTATAAGGTTCAGGAATCAGTCTCCTGATCAACAGGGGAATTTAAAGGAAAAATAAAACCCCTAAGATGGCCCCCGTGCAATAAAACAACGTGCTTCGGGAATGCGAACCCTAACTTAGCAACAATCTGCGTGCCACGTGCTCGCCGAAAAGTGCGGAAATGAATGTGACAGTGGCGCACGGTAGGCCTAGGCCGCACTTCCTGCGCAAAGTGGTGGAGACAGTTTCCTCACTTAAGTGCCGGGTCCGCGCGGATTGAATGCACGGGGTGCGCCGGTGCTCCGGCAACCCGAACCCGTGCTCAATAATGGAAATAACATGTAAAGCGATACCAGAATGGGATTTGCATAAAAGCTTGAAAAGCGCTTTACATGCGCGCGGACTCCTAGTGGAGGGTAAAGAAAAAAGCTTTCACTTTACGTCACTCTCCCTACAAACAACCACTCTAATGCAGAAGAGAAATACAGATGGAATTGATAAGGGAAGTGCAGCATTTGCCATCCCAGAAGCGCGCTGGAGCTAGACACGTGACGCGGTAATGCGTCTAGGCCTGGAGGACAAGTCGCCACACTCCACTATTTCATCTAACCAAGAGCGAAAAAATCCATCGCAAAATATGCCCCACTGAACCATATTAGACCGACGGCCAAGTTGCTGCTTGTAGCCAAAGCTTCAACAGAATAGCCATCCATGCACGGGACTTTTCGAACGCCCCTCAACCCATCTACTCTGTATTGAAATATGCTTTTTTTTAATGGATCCATTCTTAGATAGTCTTTCGCAAAAAAAAAAATGTTAAGTGAGCTACTTATGCGTCCAGGAATCCCATTATTGACTCAAATTATTGACTGCAAAGTGTTTTCGGGAGGCTTTTTGTACACGAGATGGAGAAGTGGAGTTACTTTTCATAAAATGTATTTACTTAAAACCATGCAGTAAGCTATTAAATGAAAACAGCTTTCATGTACAGTGTATACGCACTAATCTCGCCGCACTGTGCCGGAGTAGGCAACGCATAAAAGCAATATTTTAAATAATTTAGTGGTTGGCATTAGCGAAATGATGAAAAAAGACGCGAGGAGAACGTCGAAGCTGACAACTCGAGACGTTTAATGCCAAGCAGTTTAATTGAGAAATCAAATTTTATGGCTGACTCCATTCTTGGTTTCAAAACTTGCGAGTATCGCTATCTGAAACTCATACAAAACGAAATACTTTAAAAGTTGTTCAAATCATTTTCTCTTATTGAGAAGATTTATTTGTCTTTATACAGTGTATATAAATTTTGCGTCGAGTATTTTTTAATATGTGACACTCCCTGCCTGCATAAATTAATTATAGGGTGGTCTGCATAATAGGAAGTGCATTGAAATATTACATTACACGACCTTTCGAACATCTATTTAATAACAGCGAGAATAAAAGTCGTCTTAGGTCACTGTGGACCTACAGGCCCATAAATAGAGCGATTTTCATGATGACCTAATAGAATAACATCAAAATAATTGGTTCTGTTTAGTACATACATGTACATGTACGTTACCGATTGATGACATTTTGGAAAGATGTTCACGTTCATTTATCATTATTGTCAATGTATAAAAGTTTGAAGTTCAGTGTTTCAGATTACCATATATCAAAGTTATAACCATACTCGGTGTCATTTCCACTAATTTTAGTCGAAAACACATACTAAATTATAACTGCGATAACCTTGGCTACATTTCCCGGATTTTCCCTTCACATTAAAGCAGCTTATTTGATTACTAACATTACTTCATTATGTAGCGAATAAAACGAATGTATTGCCCAATAAGAGCGCATCAAGAGCCATTGAACACAAGCATTTATTTATCATTGACCTAACTCATTAATTTGTGCCTAAAATTAAAGCGCCATTAATGAAACGAAAAAGATAAGCGTTTTAGTTTCGATTATTTTTTATAGCCAACAGTCTTGCCATTAAACAGAGCGTAGTACGTGTACTAGGTTTTGAAAGTAATCATATACTTATCTTCAATGAACATTTCAATATTTCATTTGAAGTTATTCAATGTAGCCTACATTGTAAATTCATGACTCACGCTTAAACGAAACGATCCACCCACATGTACATGTACTGTTTATAAGAGACCATTAAGTGAATGCTTTAATCTCCATCATTTTCATTCGCATGCCAAGGAGTACGAGTCCAACGTTTCAGTCAAATTTAATTATACCATGCATTATTAAACTGCCTACTTTTTATTATTTCGACTTATGGGCGTGGCTCTGTCACTTTAATATTCCGGTTCCCATAAACATGTCCTTTTACTCTCCGTCCCTGTACTTGCAGTTGTAGTTACACGGGGAAACGTGGCATCATAATTGCATTACAACTTCTAATACATTTTGCAATTAATCCACCTAATGCCTCGTTTTATGGAAGGAGTTTTGGCACATTATCCGTGCGAACAGGGCCGCAGATAGGCTCAACATGTATTAATGGAGTCATTAAGAAGTTCATAAACGCGCATTATTTCCCCGAATGTTGAGTTTGCTCGAATCGTATAAATCATTCTAAGTCACGAGGGCCTTAGCAAGCACAAACAATGAAAATGTTTTTGGTCGAAAGGGTGATGATTTCCTAAATGACTCGCATGAACTATTTAGCGTCACGTGTTTCGTTGCGCAACTGCGATATATGGAAATAAAAACCAAAAACGACGTTTTGCTGAAGGCGTGCGCGTATAAGGATGAACGAAAAGACCCACAGCCATTTAAATGTAATTCGTTCAAGGGTTATTGATATCATCTTCTGTTTTATTTCCCAGGAGTTATTGCGCACCTCCGGAAATCCGCTTGCTCGCGGTATTCAAAACTTGCACGGGTTCCTACTGTACATTTATTCCACTCTGCGCTGTACTATTTTCGGTCTCCAAAGTGGAAACATAAAATGTGGAAAGTACTATAGGCATAGATGCAGAGTCCGAAATGTGTTTAGCCTTAAAAAAAATACAGATTTGACGCTGACCGATGAATTATTATTTTGCAAATAACACGGCAAACGATGCGCTTGATTCGATTTCCTGTCTGACGTACACCGTATGTCCCAGAAAATATAAACGTGTCAAAGCAGTTGTGAAATCAAAGCAAGCGTAGAATGTTCTCGATTTCGAGGATATGCAGAACTTCATCTATAGACCTTAAGCAACTAGTGTTCGCATCATAGACTGCTAGTATGCCGGGTGAGTCTACCCAAGCCAAACTTAAATACTATACAGATTTTCATTATAGCAAGTTTCTAAATCGGTTAGTTAAACTCATATGTGACAACTGGGCAGCACTTTCACGACTGGTGCAACTACACCTGTAGTTATTTCATTTGTGATTAATCAAAGGTCATCTTTGTGAGCCTTCTTACGTCTTTGTGAAAACATTCCAAACTCTTCATCCCTTGATGGAGACAGTACTCCTTGGCTAGTTCTTTTTACAGCTTTCTACGTCAACTTTTCTATAACAGAAAATAATTTCGAACGTATTCCTATTCAGTGAGGTTCTGGAGGTCAAAGTCAAGGGCTTTGGGGATTTAAAATCAATCCTGAAAAGTACAAAAGCCATTAACGCGTCGTCCTTCTAATCAATTCTGATGACCGAACATTAAGGGCTATAAAGCTTGAATGTGTGGACCTCTGTGGTTCACCTTCGGCACGCCATCTCGAGTCCCTTAAAAACTCTCCAGGACTCGTTAGCTCGGATCTGCAGTCGATCCACGACTAGCCGAGAATTTATTACGGACGATTGTATTTGGATTTAGATACAAGCAGGCTGCACTTGAAAGCGGGGCGTGACACAGCCTATAATGGCCACCAATAAAATACTCAAATCTTTTTCTTGGAGGCAATGCGAATCCAGGCTCTATATATCACGAATAGCGGGGATGGGTGGTCGGCAAGCAAAACACTCTGAATAGCGCATTTCAGAGCGATTGTAATCGCTTTACAGGATGATGAAATGTTTGCTGGTGCAGCTATATCTGATCTGGGCATGTCACTCACGTTTACGTTACTCTATATATTTCTCCACTTATGACTCTTGAAGATTTCCCTCTCGATTTTCTTCCTCTTAACCACCCCTACCCCGCACCCCCAGATACATCTTTTTTCTCCTCCACCCCGAGCAGTCTCGACATGATGCATGCGCAATCATTTTCTTAGCCAAAATCGCGATTTACATAAGAGATCTCGTCCGTACACGACTTTGTGGGGATCTAGAGACGCGCAGTCTCTCGGCACGGGTATAAAATAAATATTCAGGGGCCTAGGAAACAATGGATTTTTACGGCTCGCTCAGGCGAACGGGATGTCCCCGTGCATTGGGCAATCACGCACGACGTCAGAGATAACAGTGATTGCCTACCTTTAGGGGCAGTACGCCGCTCAACTATGCCGTTGCAGTTGGTGGAAAAGCTAAACTTTTTAAACAAAGTTCTGCGCTTCATCGATATAAGTATCATTCATGGAGTGTTGGGACGAGAGCGTCCATATAAAATTACTTTGATGGCGAAAAATAATGCGCAAGGTACTGCATCGGTGAATTTCTTAAAAATGATTTTATGAGGAATAAAGTTTCTATTCTAACGAAATTGAGATATTTGAGATTGCGGTTCACGCGATATTTTCCAGCACGAATGCCGTTAGGATGCAGTGATTAAAGACAGTACAAAATATAATTTAGCACTGTTTTCGGTGAATCCATAAACGACTGGAACCGTTTACTAAATTGGGTTCATGGATTTCACGCCATCTGTTTACCGGCAGAATTGTTATTGTCCAAGCTCAGCTAAAATCCCTTTTTCCTTGACTAATTTCTTCAAATTAGAATTATCTAGTGAACTTTCACGAGATTCTCGCAATGCATTATTTTATAACACAAACCAAATTGGGACACAATGCAAAACTACACTTTACATTGTAAACCGAACTAAGAAAATAACGTTTTGTATTTCAAAGCGTCCGATGTTTGTATACCTAGTCTAGAACACAGGATTCCAACGTTTAATATGTAATGCGAACATGTGCACGAGCCAACCTACAAGACTCGAGAGCTATATAAAGCATAATACAAATAATTAATACATGTCTTAAACAAAGGTATTAAATTGGATTGAACGCAAGATTGATTCCATTAGTTTAAACAATATTTGCCTGTGTTCGTTGGTTTCTAAGCGGTCAAATAGCCTCGTCCTCAAATGAAAACGATCCATAACTTTATCTTGCTTAACAGATGAATTGAATGAGGGGTGTGTAATATATATATTCCCAAATGCACGAAAACCGTGGTCTCGCATCATTCACCAACGTCAAGCGCAGACGCGAGCATTCCTAATTTTCAGACACGATAAAGACGTTGGAAAATACGTATTAAATATCTCTCCCTTTTTAAGCACGTCAGATCGCTTTTTAACGCCCCCCACCTTCCGGAAAACGCCTTCAAACTTACGCAACAACAAAAGGATTTATTATTTCGCTTTTTCTGCGCGATAGGTCCTATATTTTATGCCGCGCCAGTTTAGTTCGGGGATTTTACCCTATGCTCGTGCTTTTCGTCGTCGGTTTACTGTTATTTCTGGGTGGATGTATTGCGTTTGTATATATTGATAACATAAATCTCTATTTTGAATAAAAACGGATACGTGAGAATGATGGGAAATTCTGAAAGGGAGTGAAACGGAATGGGCAGTATAAAGTTTTGATAGCATTGTATTTTTATCCTTTTTTTTAAAAAAAAAGAAAGAAGATAAGAGCATATTCAATGTAATGGCGTGTGTATGAAGCCAGATCTTAGGATATTTTTTTATGCATTGATGCTTGACATCGAAATCTGTATCCGTTTTCGCCTCCCATGCATTTAAGGCCCCACTTGATGAGGGTTGAACAAGGGCCAGTGCTGTAATCGCTGTGATGCACCGTGATTTTGACATCAATGTTATCAACAGCATATGATAGCTCTTCGTGAAAAAATATACCAACTTTTTATATTTTGCAAAGTTCTCAGTTTAATGTGGCAAAGCATGAATCATATACTGTATATACTTGAATTCTTGAGAATGCTTTCAAGATGTATTGTGCCATTGTTGCTTTACAGAAACGTTGTCAATCCAACCTGCTGCAACTGGATTTTACGTAGACTTAGGTTATGACAGAGAAATGTTCTACATTTTAAAGCGTGCAGATAAAAACTAACATTAAATAAAAACAAAAATTAAAATTGATGGGCAAGAACAACGTTTAACCGCAATTTTTAGTTGCCACAAGCAGAAATATACTATCTGCAGAATATTCCGTTTTGTTAGAAACTAACAAAACGGAACTCGATAACTTTTGTTAGCCGATTATTTTAAATAACAACAGATATACACTCACATTTTTAATAACGAAAACTCTAAGGGATAGTAGAAACAAAACTTTAAAACTTACATGCAGATTTTTCTTTGTACATTTATCTGAAAATAATGTATAAAATATTAATTAAGAAATAGGGAATAGTATATCTAGCGTACAAAGTGTTGGGTTCAGTGTCTACTATGGCCTTAAATCTCGCAGTATTACTTTTACATCCGGAATGCAATGTTCAAAATAGCACGTACGAGTATTTGTCACTTTAATTTATGACTTTGGAAACACAAACAACTTTTGACCTTGCAATCTTTTAATGGCGAGTCGATCCAATTAAGGATTTCGCATAAACAAACAATTGTTAACATGATATTTCACTCTTAATAATAATTAGAAACACTAATGAGGTTAATTACAGAAACGTCCATCAGTCGTTCACCCAAAATGTGTTCTATTTTAGTTCGTAAGTTCTAAGGAAAATTTTCCCCCATTGCACACAGGCCTTTGATCATTATTATTTTAATATAAATAAAAATAAGTGTATCCTGTATACTTTCAACGCTTTGCACAAGACGTTAAATCATCAAAAAAACTGGACAGCAAAGTCCAATTACGATAAAGCACTAATTTAATTTTACGCCAATATAATTATTTAATACATCGCTGATGAAATAACGTAGAAAGTAATCTTAAAAAATAAATTGAAGGACTTAAAACATTTTAAAGAATGGTATTTTTCCCTCTCTCCAAGATGGAATATGTAAATTATCTGAATAGATTATAATAAATGAGTTGCCTGTTGACGCCATTTTACAAGTTACTCATTAAAATTAGCCGTGTACTCATTCGTAAAATTATTTTTATGCAGGAACATGAAACAAAATACACGAAGCTTTAACAACAATATAGTTTTTCTAATATCTCGATCTACATCGTATTATTTATTGATAAAGCATCATATTAAAGAAGAAAGAATGCATTAACAAAAACAGTTCCAGCTTTGTCATCAACGGCATTAAGTGCCCTTTTTTGCGGATTTGTATTGAATGCCCTCAATTCGTAATGTGATTCGTAACAACCATGGCAGCGAGATGGCTTGCAAGGGCCACATTAATAACGTAGGCGAATGGTCGGTCGCCGCTTGTTGTCGAACCCCCAAAAAACCACCTTTCGTTTCCTCTTCCATTTCCCCCCATCCTCCAACATTGTCTTGTCGAATGAAAATTAAGGCCGCCTACGGAAATTGAAAGATTCCAATAATGCATTCACAGCAGTGGGATAGGAAATTACTCCAGCCCATGTAGAAGCGAACCAGTGGCCCTATCTCCAAATACATCGCCAATAAAATTATACTTTTGATGGACTGCAACGACTTGTTTTTTTTTATTTAAAAAACACGGCTATCACAAATTGGACTGGAATCGGCTTTCGTCAGAGTCCACAGGAAATTGCGTCTTTCTTTCGCTCGTTATTTGGAAAGTTGAGGGATTTGATTGGCAGCACAATACATCTTATTCAGCAGCCCCTCGACAGCACAACCCCACGCCACCCCTAAGCACGTCCACCATGTTGGACGACTTTATTTAACGACCCTTTCAAAGCCCGTGTTTGTACATGCACGTTTACCTCCTTATGCAGTAAATGTAGCAATCGCCCATGTCATGCTTACATTAATTGGTAAAAACATCAGTGCTCTTCCTTGCAAAGACATTTTCTATAAGATGCTAGATGTATGTCAATAGAAGTTAATGTTACTTAAGGAGCATTATTCGACCACTGCACGGTGACTTTAATACTCCCAGAAGTCCTACGGGGAATAAGTCTGATGTCGTTGAGATCTTTCACCGAATTTTATATTAACATCATCATGAGATAAATTTAATTGAATGGGTAAAGCAAAGATAATTAAGACTTCAGCTTCACTAATTTACTCATTAGCAAATGTATCTAAACAAGTTGAGGACATGCCATAATTATGCGCATGTACGTGTACAGCTGCTATGTAAATATTAAACTTTAGGACAGGAAAATTACGTCGTCGAAGGAAATGACCCTATATCAGCTTTCGCAACTAATAAAAAGAGAAAAAGTGAAACAATCTGCACTGAAGCCGTGCAATTACCAAAACTTGTAACACTTCAGCTGCAGTTAAGCCCGCGATATAAAATATCCCAGTCGTAAAGGCTAATTTCCAAAACTCATTAAAATGTGATTTGTTAATCTCGCGCTTTTGTACCAAGAAGGATACGCGGGCGTTATTAGGTCTTAACGACTTCTCTTTGGTCCGTTTTTCTGAAATATTCCGCATTAATTGCCCATAGCGAACTTTTAATTTCTTATTAATGGCTGGCGCATGCATAATGCATCGTCGCAGCGGCTTCGCCACGCCTCCAGTGCACTTTGCCACGACATTAGCGTCCTGGACGAAGAGGAGGTTAATCAACGATTAAGTTAAGGTGCCATGACGCCCACTCGGTCGCACGTGCTCATTATGCCATAATCAAAAATGAATTTGAGAAGCGAAGGGAAGGAAAAAGGCGAGGAGGAAATTCGCGCCCAGTCACTAATGCGGACCACCCAAGAGAACCACCACGCACTTGGAATTTAATAGAAAATTGGTTTTCACACGATTGCGTGCAATAAAACTGCACCAAAGGCTATTGCAATTGACTTAACTAAACTGTTCAATGCTCACGTGTCAAAATTAATTTTATGTTAAGGAAGGTTGACCATACATAACCTTTACATCAACATGCAGTTTAAATGTACAAAAATCATTTTATTTCAATTTATATATGCATGCATTTTCTAAAAGCTTTTTGAGCAATACAGTTCAATATTTCTAACATCATGTCATCTTAACAAAAAAATTTGTTCTTTTGCATCAGTTTAAAATTAATCGTGTTTTATTTCTGTTAGTGAGGATAATTTCATCTAAACCTCGAAATAAGTGGCACTTGCGTTAATGTTGATACTTATAAAATAATTAATTATCTGTTAGCATCATTATATATAATTCAACACCTTACCAAATCCATATACAGGCGGCGTCTGGTGCTATGATCTGGTTAGTCACCAACATCATCCTAAAAATTTAATTTTCAAATACTTAATGCCATCTTTCAAATTCAGGTGCATTCCAGCTTTTAACTGCATGAG
>JAQIXS010000703.1:0-40137 GCA_034700785.1 Rossiulus vilnensis | reverse complement strand
AATGACCGCACAGTATTGAGCTTTTGTACACATAAATGATTTGAATGACCAACGATGACTAATGAACTGTAGATATGAATATGATATGAACTGGATATGAATTATCCTCAAAAATGGTAATACTGATATTTTTTCAAATCAAATCTTCAGTTCATTAGTCATCGTTGGTCATTCAAATCATTTATGTGTACAAAAGCTCAATACTGTGCGGTCATTAAATAAATGCGATAAAACATTAAGTAATAAATTGATTTAACCCTTGTGTATTTAGGGGAAATGCAAAACAGTGCTTGTCAGTATTTGATGTAATTATTGGACAATTTGGGAAAATAACAAGTACTGTAATGGCTGTCTTTGATTTAATAATTGAACACACAAGGAAGTCATGCAGAAATGCTATTTAGCAATTTAATGCCTTTCATTCTTGTAATAATGGGGCAATTTAGGTAAATAAAAATATCACATTTTTTGTCTATTTTTATTTATTCATCGAAAAATTTAGACAAGGACAACGTAATGCATGCATATAACACAGTGTAAAGCCTGTAGCTTAAACCATGTATTTGTCTTAGAAACCTTTTTTATTTTGGTAAAAACGTTAGAAACGGTAAAAACTGAAAAACAAAGCTTGTTCTCAAGCTGAAGGCTTTGTTCAACAATTACCAAAACAATAATTGCTCAATGTTATTTATTACAAATTGAACATTGGTTGTACATTACCAAATCCTGTAGACATCAAGAACTTAACAGAAATTATTTGAAATTTTATTCCGTTTGTAAATGTTACACCATGTTCATACTTTCACCAAGTTTAGTATTAAATCTTCTATTGGAATTTAGTGTTGTTGGTATACCTGTCATAAACCGTTCCGAAATTGATTTTGATTAATTGCGATGATATGGGAGGATAAAAATAACCTCGGTGTTGCTGGCGTCAAAACAAAGTATTTAATGTTCAAGAACATGAGAAATATTTTCCTCAAGAATAACGTAGCCGTTGAAAAACATTTGTGAGTCCATAAAAAAATATGAAACTCGATCGTAAATTGCGTTGTACGAGTTTTGGTTTGAGTTTTTATTTCGTGTATAAGGTCGCTGAAGATCACGAGCAACGGATTAATTTTATAATGTGACAAATGATAGATCAAATTGATGATATTATACAGCGAGTCGATGAAAAAGCCGCAAAAAATCTATGGATGGAAAACTTGACATGCAAAGAACTTATGTGCAGGGTGTGCCAGACGTTGATATAGTTGATAAATTTCGAAACGTCATTAGATAAATCTCAGTACATCTTCCGTGTAAAGTAGTTAAATTAGTATTATGAAGTCATTCGGTTTTTGAAATGACCAAAACAGTAAATGGATTATAAAAAGCAGCTTAATTCAATGAATATTTACTATCCACAGTATAGTTAGTCTGCATGTTCTTGTATACATGCCTTTCATTCATCTATTTAGCTTCATTTGAAATTAATAAAAATAGCCCATGCATTTAATAAAACTATTCAGTGCCGTAGTTATTGACGTTTAACCGCTGAGCTTAATAATAATACAAATCTGCATGATTATACAGTGTATATGCAGTTCATTAAATTAAGTTCTTGATGAAAGGTTAGGTCATTAGTCCTTGCAAAGTCGTTAGATTAGCATAAGGGTAATTTATTTTTATAATTAGACAGTTTAAAAATACACAAACGTTTTACTAACCAAATCTTGAAATTTAAGGATTAAAACGAATTGAAAACCAGTGTTTTAATAACAAAACATACGGTTTTAAAACCAATAAAAAATTTCAATAAATTGTTCTAAAATTGAAAACTTTGTTTAATGTGTTAAAACTCCACTCTGCACAAACCATTACAATTATAAAAGCTTTGTTCATTGATTTCACGCCGAAAATCCTATTACACACCCTGTTTGAGTAGCTTATTGTGGCTTTATAATTAATAACAATAAACATACAGCGCAATTTAAGGAATTTCAAATTAAAAAAACTACAGAATACTTAAAAAAATTAAAAAGCAATGCAAAAGAACGCTTGTGAAATATCACTTTGGCCTGGATTTACTGGTCCAGTTTATTTATCGCAATTTTGAAAAAGCACTTTTCGATACATATATCATCCGAAAATTCTTCTCGATTTTCTCTTTTCACGTCGATCCAAGTATAAAAGCCTTGTTAACTTGAAGCTAAAAACTCGGTGTTGCCACAGCACTTATGGCGAACATTTATTTTCAATCAAACCCCAAGTGTGTGATCAATTATCTAGAATATCAGAAAGAGCAATGTACACGTAGTATACTAGTATACTGTGTGTAGTAAAAAATCTTTCTGGATTCGTGTTTGGTTACTGTCTTTTACACTGTGCAGTTGCACAATGTCGCTTCAGATTTCCATGAATAATTGTTTTGTTAAAGTAATAGTATTTAGATGCAAAGTGGATATAAAATGTGTGTTATGAACAATGGATTAAGAAAACTACACGTTTGAACCGTGCATTTTATGCAAAAAATGTCACATATTTAACTGCAAACGATTTTAAATTGTTATATACTATACTTAATGAAATGATTGCATTAAAAAATTATTTAAAGTAAAATAGTGTTTGTTTGTTTGGAGACGAAAACTGGTTCACTTTTTTTGAAAAGCAAAATTGTAAAAATGGTTTAAAAAAACCTCGAAGATAGATTCATGTACAGTACTTGCTCTACGTGCCTACATGACAGTTAATTACTGAAAGCTAAAGAAAACACGAATGATATTAGACGAATAAATTCAATGTTTAATGTGCTTATTTATTTGACAAATCATGCTAACAACTTAAAAACCTTCAGTTGAAAGAAAAATATGAAAAGTGCATCGGAGAATTCTATTCTATTTAATTTAAAGATGCCATTTTTATTAATAATGTATGTTTTAATTACAATCCCATATTCTGAAATGCATTTATATTGAGACAATATTTCATTTAAAAATGCATTTGACAATGTAATAACCGTAACAACAGAATTGTGTTAATAACATCGCAGACAAATTTGTAAAATAAACATTCAAAAAGCAAATTAACGCAAATATCCTTTAAAATTTATGAATTTGCATCACCAACTCTTGAAGATACTCTTTAACTCTTATATTCTACCTATTATAGTTTTGAAGAAAACTGAATAAATGGAAAGATAAACGAAGGAAGACTGCTCTGATTTTACTGATTAAAATTGACAGTACACATTTTTGAAACTACGAGATGGATATTGATTGTAAAAAATAATTTTATGCACTCGTAATTTCGGTATGGCATCAGCAACGCCAAATTTCACACTTCTATTGCAAGAACTTATTCTTCATCGTGCATGTAATTTTTCAATGAAAGTGATGATAATCAAGTTTGGTTAACGTTTAAAAATTTGGCATTATATTTTTGTAAATTAATTTCTTTTTTGATATATTGACCACCTGACTAAGGTGACCGATTTTGTCCGGTTCCGTGGGTGGTCACTATAGTCATTTTCACAGTATTTTTAAAATTTCACATTGTACAGGAACATAACTAAATAAATAAACTGCAAATGAGTACGTGTATTTCATATCAAACTTATACACTGCAAGAAACGCTGTTTATTGGACACATTGACGTCCGTAGATTCAGGAGTGGTAAACAAACATGTTTGCCACCATTTCATGCGTTTGGTGCAAGTCTGGCAAGTTGTGTTTGGCAGACGGCAACATTCAGAGATAAAAACCAAGAACCTTAATGGAGAACATCTCTCCAGTTTTCCCTGGAGCTTCCACTTACCTAGCTATCGGGTTTCATTAAATCGTAACGGGGTTTATGTACGATTGACTTTGATAAGGCAACACATCATTCCTCCTCAAGGCAGCCATTGTTCACCATTGTCCATTTGCTCTTCCAAGATCTTGCTTGTGGTACATTGAATAAACCTTTTAAATGCCGTATTTATGTTACATTAGCAGCAATTGGAGGTGAGATGTTCGGCATGTACTTATGTTTATCGAAATTAATCTCTGAAATCACGTGGAAATGGTGGGACCTTGATGTCCAACGAAAATGATACATGCTGCACGATCAACGTGTTATGGATATTTCTTTGACAAGTTGCCCGTAGAGGGAAAAACTACATTTGAAAAGGTTCTTTAGAAAGATGTTTACACATATAACATTTACACTGTATCCACATTCCATAAGTCTGATGTATCTGAGAAGTCAGGTATAGTCAAGGAAAGTCAGAAAAGAGAAACATGGTCAAAGGAAAATAACACTTTTACTCGAAAATCAGAGAAAGTCAGGGAAACTCGTAATGAATAAAGTTAGTTTTTAATTATGAAATATTTCCTTTGATGTTTTTGCTACAAAATTTACTTTACGACAATCAGGGAAATTGACTTTAGTTGGTCGGGAAAATGATTTTGTAAATTTTATCACGAACCCAATGTATGAATAGTCTGTTGTCAAAATGCATTTGTACAGTTTTGTAGACATGCAATCAGAACCTTGTAGGTGATTGGGAAACTTTGCTCCCCAGGTCTTCGGGCCCTAACCGATCACTCACCGGTCCCTGGAGCAAAAAATGGGTGTTTGCTGGCACCTCAAAAATGCAGTAACAACCGATTAGGCTTTCTAGGCTTCTTGGGGTTCTCCTGTTGAATCTTTTTTTTTGACATTTTCTGATGGATCCTCCTGCATGTCTGAAGTCCATAGGTCTAAGTCCCACTGTAAGTCTTGGAGCAATCCAGACACTTGAGCCCCATCTTGTCACTGGGGTTGACCCTGGAGCAGCAAATTGGGGTTGTGAAGTCCATGGGACCATGGAGGAACCTCAGTGGTTGCTGGAGCAATCTAGTCGAAACTTTCAAGGTTTTAAGTTGGCTCTGGATGCAATCGGCTTTAAATTTCACGAATCCATTTTTATCCCGCATTGTCTGTTGGTCAGTAATACCGCAGTGCTGTCAGCTTGGGGGAATAAATGGAGAAGATGGGGGAATAAATTTAGTAGGAGGTAAGGGAATTGGACAAGGCTTATCAGTGCACGCACCCAGCAATGAAGTTTGTCTTTTGCGACCGATTGATGTATTCTTCCACACACGGGTCCTACATGAATTCTCCGATAAGGACCCTTGTGCAGCCAGGAAGATGTACGTCGTATGGCTTTGAATGAAAACTGTTGTATTTTATGGGCGCGATAAGAGATGCATGACAGTCGACGTATTGCATGGAATAAAGTGCATGCATTGCAAACGTTGCAACCCATTGAGCTACATATACATGTATACATGTAAGTAGAAATGGGAAGCACGATGGTGACCTTCCTTGGATATACGTGACGCCAGGGAGATGAAAATATGGAGAATTAAAACGAAAAAGATGTCTGCATTGCTCGTGTAACTTGTTACATTCAAAAAATGGGCACCAACAACATTTGTGGTAACTTGTCTTGCTTTTGACCGTAATGCCTGCAGCCGGAAAAGTTTCCTGGGCCCTATTCTACAAAACTACAGAATATTTTCGACAAGTTACTTGTGTAAGACCGTGTAAAATATGAACTTGTACAATGATGTGCCACAAACATTGAGTGAAAAATTGTATGTTATTAGCCATTTCTTAAGGTGGCGTCATGAACGTGTACATGACGTCACCTGTAAGAAAGTGCTAATAATATACAAGTTGTACATCAACATTGTTGGAATACCATTCTATAAGTCCATGTTACTAGGCATTCTAATACTGACTTTTACTCAATTTACAGGGTATTTGTTCCCCTGTAGGAATTTCGCTACAAGTTGCAAGCAAATTATTGTCTTAATGACTGGGATCGTTTTACAAAATGTGATTTCTTGAAGATGGGTTAAAAAAGTGATGGTGTCTGATGGATTAAGCAATGGTTCTTAATTCCTTGTTGGTTAAATTAAATGTTACTCAATGTTGTTCCATATTCATGTATTGATTACCCACTAAAGCTGCTCGAGGAGCTTATACCCTTATGGCTGGAATTGTTGTACAAAATGTGATTTCGTGGAAATTGGGTATTGATGATAGTTTCTGATAAATGGGACAACGTTTGCCAGCTCCAGTATAATCTGTGGTGGGAAAATTGAGTTGAAGACAATGCTTTTACTTTGCCAAATAGGTTTGATGAATAATGATCTTATGGTACCTTATTTTTAAAATACTTTTCATTCACACTTTTATAAGTTGTATGTATTACGTTGTTAACGTTCATGTATCAGTGCTGTTCATGGTTTATCATGGTTACTCTGTTGATGTTAGGAAAAAAATTAGTGATATCGCTAACCATACTGATATTAGTCCAAAAATCCACTATTACAGTGCATGATATCACAACATGTAAGTATACTGATATCAGTAGTCCAAACAAACCCACAATATATAGTAATATCTGCATAGAAACAGTGATATCACAAATGTTATAGTGATATCAGTATAGAATCATAGTGATATCAGTAGAGAATCACATACTGATCTTTTCACCAGGGTAGAGACTTGTCTCATTATGACAGTCCTGATGACAGTGATGTAACGCTGTATTGATGTCAGGTGTGTAGTCTCAGGAGTCAACCTTGAAGTTCAAATTTTAAGCATTAAGAAAAAAAAACTACTGATTATCTGGTTATCTCTTGAGGAAATTCCATCAGTCGTTCTCTTCACTGATGAAAATCCAATAAATAGAGGCGCTGATGGTCTCTAAAGCAGGCTTTGTAGCCCATGATTTTAATTCTCCTTTATGAATTATGTTCGCCATTAAACTCCACGTTTGCTCGTAACGGCGGCAATGGCGGCCTGACCCTGGCTTAGGGAAGTGCTCCAGAGGTCAATTTCCGTTATTTATGATGACCGACTGCCCGTTGCAGGCCACCTCGTGGATCTCTCGGGAGGCTGCGAGCAGCCATTAACACGGTATTTCGGAGTTGATCTGGATTTCGTTTATTGAATGTAAGGTCCTCCTGAGGGCTTTGGGAGCAGTTTGGCGGCCTCACACTCGCCTCTGCAAAACCTCTTTTTCTGGTAATGGGCACGGGGTGTCTGGCACCCTGGTTGCCATGGATATGACCAATTTGGTGGCTATTGATGGCCATATTGCCACAGAACTCTACCCCAGCTCTATGGTCTGTAGGTCGAGAAGGATCTAAAAAGCTATTGGTGAAGGCAGCACAGCAGGTAAGGCCATTAAAGCCCCCTGGTTTTACGAGCAGGGAAGTTCCCCATATATAAAATTGGCTGGCGTGTTTGCAAAAATGTTCGGATTTGCCAGAATGGTTCAGAATGATGCATGGAGTTCTTGAAAGACGTTGGCTGATGTTGGTTTTGACTCGAGCAATTTGCCCACCAATGGTCTTATTGGAGAGCAGCGTGGGGTCCTAAAATAAACCTGGAATCCTTATTGGCGATGTGGGTTTAGGAAAATCGTCTAGAAGGATGTTTAGGGCATGTTGTGGTAGGTTGGACATGAAAATAAGGTCAGCTGTGGCCAGGGCTATGGTGGGGTTTAAAGGGTTAGTTGTGGTGGAAATAAATTGTTCAACAATGGATGCCTTCCACCGCTGACCAATGAACTGAGTTTAGATAAGACATTAGAGTTAAAAGCTGAAGCTATAGGTATTAAAAACAAATGCATTTAAATTTAATTCATCAAGTAAATATCCTATTTAAATTCGGTATAACTTGTTTTGTGGACAATTTTAAAGCACTTTCAAATGCACTTAAATTTATCGAAGTTTCTTTAAGTTTTATGGGAGAATAGCATAAAAATGCAATGCCGTAATGCACACCTAACAGCAATGCTGAATTAACAAGAATTAAACGATGATAAATCATGCGTTTTTTTAGGATGTTAGGCCTTTATCCTCCTATAATTGGTATACTTACTATTTCAACCCCTACCAGATGTCTTTTCTTTGCTGACAGTAAGGGTATGAGTTACATTGTTGGTATTTTATCAATTTTTTCTTGCAAATAAGCTCCTATATTGCTATTTTAACTATTTCACAGGATCTGTTCTGTAGCTAATTGTAAAAGCTTAAATAAAAATTATTTCATTGCTAAAAAACAGTGAATCAACCAAATCACATCTTGGTTGACAGCAAGGCGTTGAGTTGAATTGAAAATGTCAGGATTTTGATTACAATAATTATGACATAATTAATATCTTAGTAAGTATATTTGGATTCATTGTTAAATACAAGCTTTAAATTCTAATTGCGATTAAGAGGATGATATAATTGTCATGAAGTACCATTGCTTTAGTTTTTATAAATTCTCTTATTTTTGGGTTTGATTTTTCAGAGCAGTATATTAAGCCTTTCTGTGCTACACTTTCTTTCGTTCTGCAGCGTTAAAAAGGCAATTTGTCAACCGATAACTTGCGATTTTTCAACTTTGAGAATCAATAATGGTAATCTGTGTCGGTGTCGCCACCTTGCCAGCGTCACATCAAGCCTGTCCTCGTTAAGTTTTTCCATGCACTTGAGCAGCAAGTTAACTGACCTGAAGCCTGTCGTTTGGGAGATGTTAGGGCGTCTTAATCTATTTTTCAATCTTAGGGAAGGCGAATTCCAACATTAAGTGCATTTTGATGTCAACAATTTATTTCCATTTGCAATTATGAATTAGTTACTTTCTCGGTGTCTTGGGCGCATCTATTGCTCCTTATAAAAGTCTGGTTTCCCCCTCAATTATCCGCAGTTTATTGCAAGTGTATGCCCTTTATCGCACTCACCCCTGCATTGTACGTGTGTACATTGTGTATTACACGCACACGCACACTGTACATGCAAATGAGTGCAGTGCAGACTGCAAAGATACTCCCTTTTCAACTATTTGGAGAAACGCAGAAAGGCCCGACACGACACGTGTTTGGAAACTGATGTATGGAAGATAATTATTGCATTTCGACAAACTCGCATGGAGAAGTTTTCATAATAAATATGGATATGAATTTGCAAAAACTCTCGGTGTTCTTGTTGTAAACGTGTGTAACATGTGAAAGTATGTCGAAGACTTGTATTTCAACTACTTGGATTAATGCATTTATCACATTTCTCTGAGAACGTACTGTATCTAAACAAAATATTAAGTAGGCCTAGTCCTTGGATTAATGCATTATCATGCATTTTTTACGCATTTCTCTGAGAACATTTATGAACATCTCAAAAAATAATCAATAGCTCCTTGGATTAATGCATTTTTATGCGTTTATCACATATTTCTCTGAGAACATTTATGAGAATCTCACAAATAGTCTTCAGTCTTTTGGGTAATGCATTCTCAAGCATTTATCTGAGCACATTTCTGAAAATCTAAAACATAGCCAGTATTCCTTAAATTGATGCATTCTCATGAACTTATTACATTTCTCTGAGGACATCATTGAAAATCTGAAACAGTCAGTAGTCCATGGACTAATTCATTTTCGTGCACTTATCATGTAGCCTATTTCTCTGACAACAGCTCTGATTTTTTTTATTAATTTTTTGATTAATTGATTAACAATATTTTACTAGGTGTCCCATGATACCATTGAAGTTACATGTGCTTTCGTATCACGGTAGTAGTGTTTTTTTTGTTTGATTTGTTTGCTTGAAATTAATGACTCGGATCTAATTATTTCTCGACCTCGTTTTTGCCACTCAAAGAATGGAGTGAAATAATGAAATTCATGGATCTTCAAGGCCAGTCGCCCATAAATATGACGAGACAATAAACGAGATGATTAGCAGAAAGCTACACCTGTCGAATTTTGATGAAAAACAAAGCACGAGAGATGTGACAATGATACTAAAGATGTCTTTGTCTCACGGTTAGCTGGCCATCCTAATGGACACATTCAATTATTAATTTCGACCTTTCTTCCATTCGTTCGCTGTGAAGGTCTTTCCCGAAATGTTAAATACACTACAAACTAAACGAAGGACATGTGCACTGCATTAATTATCTATTTAGTTATAAAGTCAGTTTTGTATAAATAATATTGTATGACGAAATTTGTGCTGGAATTCTGCCCTTTGTGTTTGACTGAGAATTACATGAGATAAGTGTTTCTTGAACAATCCTATTTGAAAAAAAAATGCAGACGAGTATCTAGTTTGATTAAGCCGCCATGATCTTTAATGATAAATAATTTGTGATAATTTCAAAGAACAGAAAAGCACAGAAAAGAAAATAACTTTGAATTTTATTTATTTCAGTAAATTAAGTTGCATTTATGAACAGTAAAATTAATCAAATAGTTAAAATTACTTATAGCAATATAGTAAAATAGTTGAAAACATTATTGTTCAAAGGCCTAAAATAGTAGAATTAATAACTGGACATGGCTATTTGCGAATGTTTTCTGATCAAGATTTCTTTGCGTTTTTTTGATACAACCTTATGCCTTCAAACTACACTAGATTTTCTTTTCTTTAATTATAACTTTTCCTTCTTTGTGTTTTACTATTTCATCATGGTATCTTTTTTCAGTCTGCCCTGTTTCAAATCTGGATGCTAAAAAGCACTGATTTGGGATATCTTCATTAACTGATAACATTAAAAACTGCGAATTCCTGCATGACCCTTTCAATGAAAAAACCTTATTTTTTCTCAAAACGACCATGCAAGCGTTAGAAGTTTTCAATGTTATATACATAAAATATAAATATAAAACAATAAATACTCTATATTTAAGCATTAATAAAGGTATAATTTTTAATAAACTAATACGAATACATGTGTGTAAAAGTACGAAACCAGCTAGATCTTGTTTTTGCTTGGCAAAAAACGTTCATTATAATAAGTTTAATGACGACCAGATGTCCACGCATAACCAATTGGATAATTCATAGTTTCTTTTTTGCATTTGTTTTAATTACATTTATATCACCTGAAGAAGATGCAGTTGACATCAAACATACTGTGCTTCCTGCAAAACACTACAAATCAGGTTGCAACTGTTATTGGCGGTCCACAAACATGTACATTACCCAATTTACAGTATGTAAATGTAATCCTCGAATCTATTGTCTTATAGTTCAGGCAAAGTCAACCAACGCTATGTCAGACAATTACGTTTGAAAAGTTTTATATTGCGTAGGCGGAAATTCAACGTGGTTTTGGGAATAAAACAAATCGGTACATACGATACAATTCGCCCATTAGGGTTGGTAAAGCCAAACCATTTCTTCTCCAATGACCCCCTTAAAATGACAAATCTGTCTTTCATTTTCAATTTTACTCACCCTGTGCTTTACATTTGTATCGAATTGCCGCGTGGATTATTAAAAGGAATTTGGGAGCTACAATTTTTTTTGTCATTTGAGTGTACCAACAAAGGGGAACATCTAACGACCCAGCTGGGAACATCTTTTTTTGACGGTTTGTTTAGCATGAATTCACAACTGAAATAAGTGACATGTCGTTATTTAATTTAGCCTGCGTGGATAACAAAACGAAAAGAAAAAAGTACGGACTGAGGATTTCATGTAAAAAGGAAAGAAAAATGTATAGTCTAAAATTTAAAAAAATATAGAGTAAAACGTTTTTTTTTTTTTTTGCTTTCTTGTTTTCATGCATTAATATACAATTATTCTGCTACATACATGTACATGCTGAGAATTTAAATTCGAAACAAAACCTTTCTGAATCAATTTATTTGCCAAGTTACGAAATTTACCGGACCAAAAATTTACTTACGATGAAAATGGATTCAAATTAATTTTCTGTTGATAACAAAATGTTATCTATAAATCGGTCCAATGAGACGTTCAGATGAAGTCATTGATCGACATTAGTCATTTAATATTGATTTTTCTTTAATCATCAGGCAATTTTGAAGGTTCCAAACGTTCCATCCAACAGTTTAATGCCCGATGCATTTTTGCACATAAGAATTAAAACATTTTAATTACTTCAATACATGCTTGAAATAAATTAAAAACTAATCTTATTAAACAAATTTAAAGTTTTGTTAAACAACATATACAAAATCATTAAATAGAAAGAAAAAAATAGAACAGAAAAGATTAATTCACAAACATGACTTTTATTCTTATGATCGATTTGAATTTCCAGTATATTATAGTATTGGTTCATCACTATTCCCTGTTTAACGTTCATAGATCTGTTATTTTTTTTAAATGGCCGTTACAAGTCGTAAACTTTAGCTTTATCACACACCCTAAACAGTCCAATATCAAGTGAAGACTGCCATAGTGCGTAAGTGCCAGTGCAGCACATTCGTTCTTGTATGCATTTCTGATGACTTGTAACTGTCGTGTGTGTTTATGGAGATAACCACAATGGCAACACAAACAGTTGCGCACATGTGCTATGTGGCATCAAATTTTCTTGGCTTGTTTCCGAACTTTGCAATTGGTTGCAGAGCTCAGCAGATGCCAAACGTCTTAATTTTCCGGGGTGTGTTGGACCGCCATGTTTTGCTTAATGGTAAGGAACCGAATTTCAGGGTGGTCTCATTTGGCTAGGCTGTTGTTTGGGACCAGAAAAAAGAGCCCACTGTTTACTACAACCATCTCGGGTTCCTCCCAGTTTGGCAACGATTTTGGTGGCCTCTTCAGTTCCCAGAGGGAGTTCGTTAGCTCAAATGAGTGCCTCTGTTTCAGCTAAGAAGATACCGGAATAATTAGGGATACCTTCCTTAAAAAAACCTTTTTCAATGGCGGAATCGTCAGAAGTTGATGACAAACAACTGGTGGGTTGTGCCGAAAACCAGAATAGGGAAAACGATGGCCCAATTTGGGATATTACACCATTAATACTTATTACTGCAAGTCAAAGGGACGTTGATACTCTTAAAGGAGTGGCATCCATGTTGTATTATACATAAATTGTATTAGTAGGCTGCTAATGGTGATGGGCATGTCCACTTATTGCCTCTGATGTTAGGATGTTGTTGAAGTTAATGTGATTTTAGTCTAGTGTTTTAGTTTAGTGTGGTTTTAATCATTTCACGATTTGCTCTAGTTGTGTTTCATCCGGTTTATCCATCAATATACCTCATTAGTCATGTTATGATGATATGCCTGGTTGGAAAATCCATTTTTTGAAATAATGTAAAACTTGTAAAAATCCATGACATTCCTTCTCCAACCCCCTCAACCTCCCACATATTTCTCTTCGCCCATTTACTGATTTATTTTGGTCTTCTCAAGCAGTCGTGCAGACAAATGTATCATTTGGCATCGGCGACTTTGTCAATTTGGTGGGCTACCGAAAAGTCAGAGCTTGTCATTGTCCATAAATAAGCTGACAAATAACGACGTCCCAACCCCAGAGACATATTTCGGGACCACCGAGCTGCAAAGAGTTCACATTTTTTCCTGGGTGCCATGTTGCCGCCAATGTGCATGCCACCCAAACTATTTTGGCAGCACCTCAAGTTTTTTTTTTCGTGCATTACGGTAACTTTAAGAAAAAATTGAAGCAGGCAATTTGTGTAGCTGCAAGAAAATGCACGTTCACATTCATGTTCAGTACATGTTCGTTGTCAGTATGTTTTAACCAATTGTTTTCTGAAAAAAAAAAATACGTTAAAACATTTTGTTTGAAGAGATTCTTCAAATTAATGAAATTAAGCTTATTTTAATATGCTTTTTACTGATCATTTTAAATGCATTTTATAATATTGAAACAGTATGTACACTTTTAAAACGTTAGAACTTTGAATCAAAATGCCAACGACTGTTAACACCTTTTAGGACTGGTTGCACAAGGTTAGCAGTTAATCTTGAGGAAATGTTAATTCGACTAATAAGCACGGTTAAGTTAATGTTTGTAATATGATGCAATTTTTCCAGACTTACCAGCTGCAACAAGCTAACTTAAGTCATTGAGTAAAATGGGTCATTAAAAACATTAACTCATAGGTTATCAGTTAACTGTGGTTTAACCTTAAATCCATAATTAAATGTTAACTCTGCTAATTCTGAGGATTGTAACTAGTGCATTTTCCCAGAATTCCTAGCTGCAACAGGTTATCTCCAAGTTTACCATAGCTTACTTTGTGTTAAAATTCTTACAGTAAATGATCTACGAAAACCTATATAACCCATAGGTCAACTTATGGTTATTTACAGTATATGTAATCGCGAGTTTCCTAAACTTTCATTTAAGCAGCAGACTCTTAAAATGTTCTTGAATTGATAACATAAATCTACATGACTTTAAAAATGTGTTTGAAATACCGCATGATACCATTTCGGATCCTTTAATAAGTCATTGAATATTTTGTGTGTGGTAAATTATCACATTTTGTAGATTATTTGAGATTGTTTTAAAATACAAAATTAAACTGAATATCACTAGAATTGCCATTTAAGATGTGTGATGATTTTGTTAAATATGCAAAACCTTTATGCACTGTCATTGACTTGATTTCGTTTTGATTAACATTGGGAAAATAACAACCGTCATGCATATGTTGAAAAAACAAGCAATTTAAGAGCAGTTCTTGAAATTGCCATACCCTAAACAAGTGGGTCTGATTTGGTTTAACCCCTTAAACTCTAGGGACCGTACTCTAGGGCCCAATTCGGTGCAAGAAGTGAGCATGAGCGATTTTACTACTTCTACAAACACGCCACAACAAGTTCAAAATAACACTTAAAATGGTCATCAAATGCAATTGCAATTAAGCCGAAATGAACTCACTCTCTCCAAATACTAATCTAAAACCGCCCACTTTGTAAATTAAGTTTTCACGTCGAAGGAGCATCGCTCCAATTGCCCATTAGGGCCGCCATTGTTCGATCCATTATTCTTGCTCTCATTTGATTCGATGGGCAATATTTCGGACATAAACCTGGATTCGCAAATTCAAATTACTGCCGCAATTTCAGCCCCAAACGAGGTCGAATGGCAGTGGAAATCCGGTAAATTATCTCCTTTCTCGCTAGATGGCTCTCTTATCGTCAGTCCCATAATGAACAGCGCCATCTAGTGGGTGGAAATCAGTTCGAAGGATAGAGTTAAATTGCCTTCAATGCAATACAATGTGAAAACTTTAATCGTTGCAGATTAAAAATATAAGGGTCTGTTATATTTTGGAAGTTTTTGTGTGAAACCTTTTGGAATCTAGCAGTTGGCATTTTGTTGAAATTTAGTTGAATTGCATGCAGATTGTTGACAGTATTATTTACCTAACATTTCTCAATGTTCAATAGTTTGGAACTTTGCATCTCCAGCATGGATTAACTTAAGGTGCCCTTAGGGGCCGGGGTCCAACTATTATAGCGAAATACCAAACTAATACTCACCTGTATAAACCCACTTCTACTGAAACTTATTTAATGCACTTATATTATCTTATAAACACGTATTCAAGAAACTTAATAAACAGAATCTTAAGTATATTACACGATAATTGATTTAAAAGCTTACCATTGTTTGAGATATAAGCGTCATGCCTTTAGTGCTTTGTATTTGTCTATTACATGACCTAGATTACAAAGTCTTGAATGTCATTTTATGCCTGTGCTTATAAGTGTCAACAATTGATTTAATTAGCTGCACCAGTAAAAAACGTTTAAAAGATGCATATTTTGCCTTCCCACGTAAATGTTTGTTTAGATAAAAAATTATCTGTGAAATTATATTTATTTTCTCGTTTATTTTAAGCGGGAAATGTAGTAATAATTCAGAATGCAACATGAATTAAAGAAAAAATTGTAATACGGCTAAAGTAAGGCCAACAAGTTCAAAATTCTTAATTTGTAGGCCTATGGTAAGAAGTGAATTTCTCAAAATAATTCCAAGTTTATATAATTTTTCAAAATAAATTCTGTTTGGTGGAACTATTTTTATTCGAGTTATGTCTCACTATTTCTCAGAATTAAGGCCTAGTCATAGGCATACCCACTATGCAAAAAAAATATTCGTACACTTTTGCTTTAAAAACTTATTATGATTGCTAAATTTATTTTTTCCAAATGTAGATTCGGTCGTCCACTAGGGTTGATAATTGAAAATTTTCTCGTTCATTTATAAAAAAAGTAAGAAATTTGAAAAACAAAACACTATGCAACCCGCAATGCGAGATTGTCATGGTTTTCGTCTTCAAATTGCTGTAATTTTTTAAGAATAAGGGGACATTCTAAAATTATACACCAAAGCTGAAACACTAATCGAAGACCAAATCTTACATTGGGCAAAATAAATATAGCAATTATAATAAGTATTTGAGGCAAAAATACGGTTTGGCTTAGCCTGAATAAAACAATCACACCACGTCTTGTGAATAAAAAGGTATTTTTATACAGCAAATACAGTGATGATTTTCTGCTTGTAATCCTCAGCCCCTGGAGTTGTTTTTAATAGATTTTTTTAAGGGAAAGTGAAAATGCAAGACCTGGTAGTTTATTTTCCAAGTGCGAGTAAGTTGGTTTGAAATAAATGTCAGTGCGGATGCTTTTATGCAGAGTGCAAACTGCGAACAGGGGGAGAAGAATGCGTTATCTTTCTAAAAATAATGGCGGCTATTAAGTCGGTATGGTGATTAAGGGAAACTAACATGCTTTTTTACTTCAACCAGATATCTATCTGCATGTTTGAGCTTTTGCTCATCTTACTTCAACTGCTTCGAAAATAGACCCTGACTGTAAATAACTGACCCAGAATGCCTCGTTTTTTTTGTTTTGTTGTTTGCACTCGTGGCTTGGGTATTGTTTTCCACAAAAATAGTCCTTTTCAACTTCTTTTGTTTCTCCCTCGTTTCTTTTTTCTGAAACAAACTAAGAAATGCCCGAAAAAATCTCGAAAACCACCCTGGTTGGAGCCTGGTTTCCAGTAAATGCTAAATTTGGACTTTGCCTCAAAAAAAGAAGAAAAAACAAACAAACAAAAATGGACTATATTGTGTGGCGGTACGGATTTGTAAGATTGTTGATTATCTCAGATGTTTTTTTTAAAAAATTTTTCCTAGAGCACCAGATGGCATCTCCTGAGAATTCTGGGCAGCCATATTTCATTTTAAGCATCGAAACTTGCGTCTGCACCCGCATAAATAAACTTAAAATTAGTGGCCTTTTTGGCGTATGTCTGTCATGTTAAGCTTGGCGAAAATATGATGCTGATATCCCAAGTTTTTTCGTTGTTGTTGGGATGTTTTTCTCATCCAAATTCGTGGAGTCTTCGAAGGCTTTTTTCTGTGAATTTTAAGGTGAACCCCAAAATTGCCCTGAATTATTCATCTTGGAAATTTGTTTGCTGCCATGGTCAAGAAGGCATTGCGCGAAAGAGAAATGTGATATACCATCAAATGGTGTTTGAGCTTTTGGCAAGTTTGGCTGCATTTGGCATTTGGCAACATTTGGCTGTACCAAATGTTGGAATGTTTGGTTCTTCAGTTTGGTGCTGAAGTTAAGGCAAACAGTTCAGCTCTTGCAATGTCTTCAGCTCTTGCAGTGTCTTCAGTTCTTGCAATGTCTTCAGTTCTTGCAATGTCTTCAGTTCTTGCAATGTCTTCACCTCTTGCAATGTCTTCACCTCTTGCACTGTCTTCGATTCTTGCACTGTCTTCGATTCTTGCACTGTCTTCAGCTCTTGCAGTGTCTTCAGCTCTTGCAGTGTCTTCAGCTCTTGCAATGTCTTCTGCTCTTGCAATGTCTTCAGCTCTTGCAATGTCTTCAGCTCTTGCAATGTCTTCAGCTCTTGCAATGTCTTCAGCTCTTGCAATGTCTATAGATATTTGTGAACGTTTTCGATGCACCCTGCATGCTAACGCTCATGAAAATGGATCCTCTATTAAAATCATTCGCTTAAAAAACAATGGCATTTGGTCCTTGTTCTGGCATTTCGCCTTCCGTTGTCTCCTCGAGTTTCCTCAGCCGTTAAATCAATGGAAGGTCAGGGATTCGAGTGCATGGCTCTGGGTTGGGAAAATCTGGCTTCGTTGCCGTGGCAACCGCTGAAGAGCCGCGACGCCATAGCTAGTCTTACCCATGTAAGAAATTGCCGACCAAATGGCAGTTTTAAAGAGGTTACGATGCCATTGACACTGGCACTGCCATATGCGGGCACATTGTCGCTCAGCTCAATGCTTGCAGCACGTACCTTTAATGACCAGGGATGATGATGATGATGATGGCAGAATAGAGGGCGTTGCGGTGCTCAACACCCGTGCTTGGGACCTGGTATCGACCTCAAGTTCGTGGGGATTGTTCGGCTACTACGTCTCGACGTAAGTGCCAAAGTACATATTCAAGCAGCTTAACATTAGTACATGTTCATTCCATAGTGAAAAGATCAGTATGTGATTCTCTATTGATATCACTGTAACATTAATAATATCAGCATGTTTCTATATTGATATCACTATATATATACTGGTTTTTGGGACTACTGATATCAGTATGCTTAGAGATATCACCATTTACACTGGCTTTTGGGACTACTGATATCAGTATACTTAGCGATATCACTATTTATACTGGCTTTTGGGACCACTGATATCAGTATGCTTAGAGATATCACTATTTACACTGGCTTTTGGGACTACTGATATCACTATACTTAGCGATATCACTATTTATACTGGCTTTTGGGACTACTAGTATCGGTATGCTTAGTGATATCACTGTTTTACTAATATAAGTATGTTATCAGTATATTTGTACTGATATTTACTGCACTGATTATACTGATCTTTCCACCAGCTATGGCTGTTGAGCGAAATGCTGTATAACGAAACATGTTTTTACATGGGGTACGTTGAAAATAATATTTAAGAAAAAAAAAATAGAATACACTTAATGATGCATGATAAATTGAAAAGAACAAATTATTCCTACATGTATTTGACAATTGAAATTTTGCTTTTTTATTTTAACGTTCAATAAAATGAAAGTCTTTAATTGACAAGTAACAATTAACAAATGTGTTAATGAAGTTATTGAGTTGAATTATTGAATCGCCTCACGAAAGGTTATCTGTTCACTGGGAAATTCATGTCCGGCTTCTTAGTGTTGTGACGGAGACGTACTTAGGGGACCCCCCCATACTCAAATGTGAAACCCTTCGTGATAATATTTAAAGGAACTTCCATAGCTTTCTTACAAACAAGCTAATGAGTATCCATCAGCCCATCTAACTTTAAGGAAAGATGACATCTGTTTACAAGTATACACCTTTGCAATTTCGGCTCTGTAATTCAACATCAGACAAACTATTACACCGTGTGAAATGTTGCCGTTGCCATGGCAACCGCCTGCATGGTCCGCCAGGAAGAGCTGCAAGATGATGCTCTGGAGTTCAGTTTTAAATTACGCACAAGAGTGCCTTTCACCAGGCATTACGTTTCCAAGATAGTAGGGGTTTTTTACTTCTTTTTGCTGATCATTGCGAAGATGCAACTTTTGCCTCGTTTTGTACAGTGTTTCATCAAGTGGAATGTCCCCATGGTCAAAGGTTGGATCTCATCATGGGTTTCAGACCATGGAAAGATGGAAGAAAATCTGGAAATTCATTTTGGTCTTTGGGATGAAATATTAGCAACGGCCTCAAAGAGCAAGAATCTTGATATAAACATCTTGGTCATGGTATATGCATTAAACATTGTATTTAATTAGTGTCAGGGTCAGTCATGTTTAAAATTATGGTTTTAATGTTTAGACAATATACCGGAAAATACCGAATGTCTTATGGAACGCTTTGTGATTAAAATTGTCCTTAAATTAATATTTAGTTCCAATTAAAAAAAAAATTATACATCGTACCACCACATGCTGATAGTTTGCTGACATTGTTGATAGTACGGTACTGAGTTGAATTAAATGATAACTTTTAAAACTATTATACAAATTAAAGTCCTATCATTACATTGATATGCATTTATTTAGTTCAAATTAGCGTTGGGTATAGTCATTTCAATGATTTCTGAATGAATCATTTGGGGAATTCATTGGAAGAAATACCAACTGTTTTAAATTCAAAATTATTACATTGTAGTACCACATAACATATCTCTGCTGACGGTAGGGTAATGGGTTGTATTGACGGATAGCTTTTTAAAGCTATTATACAAATTAAGTTGTTTCTAAAGATTTATCTATCCTAAAGTTTAATCATTGTTTCACTGTTATAATCATTAAAACAGTCGTCTGTAAAAATTGTCTCAATTCGAATTGATTTTGATATGCATTCCCAATGCATTTCTTTTTCGTGTGTGTATGGTGACATCTTGTGAGCAGATCTCTTCACATCTGGTTAATCGCTCATCTTCACGGATATTGGTGGTCGTCATTTTCTGGTTTCTACTTTCAATCCATGACTCCATCAGTTGCATCTAGCTTTCTTTGGATTTTTGCTTTTTTTTCGGTGTAAATATCCATCGGAGCATAATGGCGTTCGCTTTTGTTTGTTGCACGGCGTAATATGCACTCGGCAAGCAATCAATTACACCCTCGGATAGGTTCATCAAAAACATTCATCTGTTTGTTATCTTTCCTCTCGAGCACACTGGTCGCTCCTTAATTGGAGCAATTATGTGATTTCCAGAGGCAGGAAAAGTCAAATTTTTACGCTCACCTGACCGATGTCATCATGCGTTAAAAGGCGTCAGCCCAGGCACCCAGATCGATTACACAATCGATTTCGACCAACAAATCTATTGATGGCACCACTGGCTAAGTGCGACCACTGTGACATCTATGGTCAAGGCACCCAAGGTCCCCTCGAGGCATTCGTTGCTTGCTATTGGACCACCATCCGTGAGACGCCTTAAATCTGATGACTGAAAAATTGCATTTTAATGGTCATTTAATCGATTGCGCTGGTCATTGAGAAGGATGGTTAAGGTGTCTGAAACTTCTAATTCACAATGTGTTATTAAAATAATTTTAAAAACAGATATTAATGAAAATAACGGCCGTAAGTTCTAACAGAAACATGGGTTGATTGATTACACCCCACCTAACGCTTAGCATATTTATTTCAGTAACCTTATGGTATTAAAAAAATACAATTTGTTCAGCATATCCAATTTAAAATAGGAATAACTCGTATTGTATACAATTTAAAAGCACTCTCAAATGCACTTAAATTGACTAAAATTTCTCTTGAATTTCGTAGGAGAATAGCCTAAAAATGCAATGCCATAAATTCACACTTAATTGTAGAAAAAATTCAATCAAATCACTGAAATTCTTAATCTCAATACATTGTTCTTCTTCTTTTATAGTGATAGATTTAAATGCATGCAAATGTCCCCAAAATTGCAATTGGTAAACTGTTGTTTTAAGGCTTTTCACCTGAAAAATTGATGAGTAATTTTAGTCAAATAAATCGCATTTTAAATGGCAATAAATTTTTCACAAAATTACCTAATCCGATTTTAAGTTGGACATCTACTTGCCAGATGGACCAGTTTCTTAGCTCGCAAATTTATGTAAATTTCAAAGTCTTCATAAAAAGTTAGTTTTCAAATTTTCGAATTTTTTTTAGTTTTTTCTTCAACATTTACCACTTCTTTTAGCCAAATTAAGGTAGTTTGATACAATACTGCATTGCATTTTATTTCAGTACCTTACTGTCAACAAGGATATGGTGTTGTTACGGTATCACTTCGTTTTTGTAACAAAAGTAACGAAGTGTTACATATTCCTTCATAAAATACTCCATCAATTAGTCAATTTATGGACAGTTCCTTATGTGGCATGTCATCTGACAATTTGGTCAGGCTTATGACACGAAGGCCTAGGGTCTCTGGCATATCTTTCTCATAAAATGCCTATTTCTTTGCCATTTCCAATTGTGTTTTTTTCTGTTTCTCGTAGGGATTTCCAGTTTTATTATATGTGGCACATTGCAGCGGAGAGCCTCTCGGAAACGATTTTCATTTCGGCGTTTTATTCGTTTATTCACATTCGAGTTGACCATGTTTACGCATCATTTAGGTTTTCCAGACTCTCAGGATGTGTTTTTATACTTTTTTTCTCCTCGTCCTCCTCTCCTGCTGTAATTGTGCGAAGGCTTTTATATCCATTTGGGAAGACGAAGAAGACTGAAATAAAAAAAGCAAAAAAAAAAAGGCTAGGGTTTTGCTGGTAGTAATCAATAGACAACAGGCTGCAACAACTGCTGGCAAACCTGATGGTGATAGGATTTAGCCCTTAGTGAAAAGTGACCTCGAATTGAAATAGGCAATCATTGATAGTGCTGAACCAAAGATTGAGGCTTGTTTTTTGCAGCTCTTGGGGTTCTACACAATGATGGGATTGGAAACGAGTGACTTTGGTGCCATTGTCTTAAATGTTGTTGCCATCGCGGTTTTCATCTCCTCACGGCACTCGAAAAGTTTTCACTTAAAATCAACTGCTAGCTGCTTAATTTTATTTGCTCGGGGGATCAGGTGCTAAAATTTGTGGAAATGGGCTCACTTGGCTGAAATGCCGGTGCATTGACACCAGAAAACGACATTTGGTGGCAATTTCTTTGAACTGTACTTATTGCATTAGTGTAGAGGGAACAGGCTGCAAGTGGGGGTTCCTATATGGCCATTATATTTCAAAAGATATTTCGTGTTTGGTGTGTCATGGTAATACCATGAAGTTGTATTGGTTTCAGCTTCAAAAAGTGACTGAAATTATATTTGAAAGAAAATATATTTGATATTTGTAGTTCATTTGGATATTTTGAGTTAGTACTATTAAGATGTATACAATACGGCTTCAAAAAGGGATTGAATGAATGCAATGAGTGAATGAATTATACTTGCAAAACCAAAATCATGCCAACTATGCAAAGAAACTACATATTTTTGCTACAAATAATTATTGTGATTGCTAAATTTATTTTCACCATTGTTGCATTGGTCGTCAACTAGGGTATCCGTTATTTTATAATTTCAAAATGTACCGTTTATTTATTAAAAACGCAATAAATTTCAAAAAAAAGTAATGAAAGGTATAAGTCAAAAGTTGTATTTATTTTTTAATAAAAATAAATTAATAATTTATAAAAAATAGGGCATTTTAAGGTTATTTAACATAACGGAAACCCTGATGGCCGACCTGTTCTACACTGTCAAAAATAAATTTAACAAATATTATAAGTATTTAAAGCAAAAAAGTGTAACTTTTTGCCTGGTTTGCATCTTTTTGGCTCAGCCTTTATTACCATAAAGATGGGCTTTATAAACCTACAAGCTCTATTTTATTTAAACGATTTTTAATTAATGTAGTTTCTAAAAACAATTCTAAATTCCATGTAATTCTTAAATAAAATTATTATTTAAATTTCAAAACTTTAAAATGTCTCGAAGTTGGTGTATTTTCAGAAATATTCTTATGATTTTTTATATATTTTTTTTAAATTCGTTAAGACAAATTACTTCACCTGTTCAAGGCGCAATGCACATTCAGAGGTTCACGTAAATATTGTTATGTAAGAGTTTTAGATAAATACATAAAACACATGTTGCATGTATTTATCTAAAACGTAAACTATTTATGGATTATAGAAAAAAATTACTTTCAATGTTGATTTCAATATCGGCTTGCAAAATACTGTTTCAAATCACGCAATAAATTTTAGAAATTTTAAAAATTAAATTGCGAATTTAATATTTCACTGTCAGTTAAATAGAATAGAATCACCCTGCATAGATACAGTTTGACCGTTTGGAAATTGCAAACACACGTGTTTAGTACAATCCTGTCATTATTCCAACTTATCTTTCACTGCAAAAGCTGTTATTTGGCTGATCGGTGTTCTTTGTATTCAATGACAACTAATCAATACACCTGATCAAATGAATTATTCATCGATTAGAGGAGGAGTTCAGCGATCTACTTATTATTGATGAAGGGGGATGATTAGTCAGTCTTTATCTTCTCACTCTAAATAACCCACCATCGACAAATTCTTCTTCGTCCAAAATTTATACAGAATTGCGGTAATTGCTGGTTGTAAATGGCATTGTACACACGTTGTAAATGCAAATGAAATGGAGTACAATGGGGAACTTCGTTGAACACTTTGGAATTAATTCAAATTAAACATGTATGGGAAAATGTCTTAACCAATGAATTTTGGTGACAAAACACGTGTCTGTTGTGATGTTGATTAATTTACTATTTTTGATTTTTATTAATGTTTTTTATATATTTTGGTGTGCAATAAAACTACTTTGATGTTTACTAATATTAACTTGAGTACTGTTACTGTAGGGATTAAATATCGTTGCTTTGTTTAATGCCATCATATTTAATTAAACATTATTTAAATTTTCAGGTGAGTTGGAATGACATTAATCTGGTTGTGTGTGACGTCTGTTTTATATCAGTAATACGCATACGATAGCGGATTTACCACAAACCCTTTAAGGTAAACGTTTCTCCTTTTCTTTATTTTTATGTTTACAAGCTGTTAAACCTGTAGTCAAATAGAAACTAATCAAGTTTTAAATATATTGGTGGAAATAATTAAGATGTTATGTGAATTTAATTTCATATTGCATGCCAGTTATATAAATTCTGTTAAAATTAAGATGTTGCAAGGATTATGCTGTCAATCGTTGAGAAAGCAATTAAAGTGAAATGCTCGTACTTATTAAATTTATTATTTTGCTAAAATGGGTTAAAACTTCGTTGTAAAAGTTCTTAAAAAAGAAGTTGTAGGTCCTTGTAATGTCCTTAATTTTTAAATAAACGTATTTTGGAGTTACCTTGAAACCCTTAAGTGTAAAGGTTCACCAATGGATGGATATTTTATTGCATCGTATTGATGTCCCGTTTTAAAATTGCTTCTAATAATGTCAATTGTAAAGATTTCTTTGTTGACTAATGATCTGTTAATAACCATGGTGACAATGGACGTCATAGAAGTTATTTTAAGATTATAACAATTTATATTGTTACTCTGGGAAATTAATTAGGGCTGTTGGACTGATTCCAAGTGATCAATAATGCAATCAATACCAACAAAAGGATCATATTACATGTAGTTAGCATTCACCTTCGTGACCACTTTGTAGTTTGGTAAATTAAAAATGAGGTTTTCATACAAATATGGAACTTATTGCAAAATAAATTAAGAAAAAACATCACAATTTTGCTGCTTTCAATTCTGAAGTGAATTTTGCGAACATATCTTCATACACATTTTAAACTCAAGATATTTTCCAGTATTCTTAGGACACTCCATCATTTACTGGTACACATACCTCGCTATACAGCCGCACTTTATGCGATGTTTCGCTATAACGGCTTTTGTTTTATGTCTATGCCGCATTTTGTAACCTGTAATATCTCATTATACGGCCAAAAAGTTATGAAATGTTATTTTGTAACACAAATATGTGAAAGTGCATGGGTCTTTGAAGCGTATGAATTGGACTAAAGTCACCACAATCTCCAATGGTCATCCTTTTTTTTTTTTTCGCAAGTTTTAAGGGTGTATCCCTGAACATCCAAAATATTCAGAATATTCAAATTATTTTGTTAAAATTGATTTTTATTTTTTAATTTCGTTTTGCTGCTTGCGTAATGAATTATTAATTTGAAATTAAATTACACATTTCTAGCCAATTTGTTTTTACAAAGGATGGAACGCATCCTTTGTAATTTCTTATGTCTTAGGTCTTATGTGAAGTGATGTTTCGTTGCACAGCACTTCGCTTTACGGCCAACGTTCCAGGAACCTATATAGGCCGTAAAGTGAGGCATAAGTATTATTATTCATTTGCTGATTTTTGAAAAGTTATTCCTACTTACTAAATACCAGGTACCTGAAATCAAGATCGGAATTTAATTATCGATGGTAATTAGTTGTTGCTCGGTTGAAATACTGATCATTAATTGCTCGTTTCTTGGAAATAGTCGAAGCACGTTTATTATTCATGCTTAGTGAACTTATTTACTGCGACAGGGGATGTTGCATTTTCTTCGTGATTTTTATTCGGTGTGGTATGACTAAATGAGAGCTCGTATATCGCTTTTAATTTAATTAAAATTCCAGGAAGTTTTTCACGGCCTCTTTCAACAACAGGCTCTGCTTTGCTATTCGTGTCAAATGTGCAAGTTGCTTACAAAGTGCATTGATATTTTACCTAAATTTGGTAAGGAGTAATTTGATTACTTTCGAAAAATTCGATTGAAGTTTTTTTTTTTCGGATTCAAGCATGAATAAAAGGCGACATGTATTTTGGAAATAGCTACAAAAATACTGCGTTCATTTGTTCGTCTAAAAATAGTATTTGAAACAATTGCATTTTGCAAGAAATGGTCTGCAAAGAAACAATAACATCGTATTAAGTACGAGTAATTTCAGTTTCTTTGTAAATGTTTTCGTAAACAATTCATCGTTAAGCTTTTGATCTAATGGATTTTTTTTCTTCCTTGTGCAGAGGATTCATTTAATTATTTACAAAACCTCTTCATGTTTCTTAGCATTATCCTAAATGAAGTTATCGATTTTGAAGCACTCAAAGACGGGGTTATATTTTTAAATTTCTACGCCCAATTGTCATACTGCTTTACCCTTTGTTTATCTGCATTCATTAGTTAAACGAAAAGATGGTGAGTTAGGTTAAATTGTTCCAGCATTTTTCTGTTAGAACTTTTAACACAATGTTAGTAAACATGAAGATGCCCTGGTGGAAAAATTAGTATAATCAGATCAGTGCAGTAGATATCAGTACAAGTATACTGATCATATACAGTGTACAGATATTGGTAAAAAATGTAATGATATCACTAACCATAATTCAGGCATCCCAGACATCCTTATATATCCTATGTTTTTTAAATTATCCTATATTTGCCTATATTTTAGCTAAATGTGCTATATATTCCTGTATTTTACCTAAATGTCCTAAATTTCCTGTATTTTAATCATTTTATGAAATTATTTACGTTTTCTTAGATTTTGACAAATTGAAGCTATCATGTCTTCGTTCCTTTAATTCATAATATTTCTAAACAGATTTTGCACAGGAATTGGACTTAACATTTTGAGTTGATGATCATGGTTTTAAAAAAGCCGTATGAAATACTTATCAGTACTTTTCTGTAGAGAATTTTACGGCAAAATCCTATATCTAATTTTGTACAGAATTTTATTCCAAATTTCTTGTTTGTCTTTAAGGCGTTCCATTACTTGATATTCCTAGGCCATTTCTTAGGAAAATTGTGCCAAAATGGCATAATTTGCAATGAATTTTCGACAATTTTTGCTGAAAAATAGTTGGGAATTTTGATTATAGAATTGTTTTGAAAATATATTTAAAAAAATCATCGCAGCAATGAACCGAATTTAAAATGAATAAGAATAATTTCTCCAATATTTGTTGAAGAAAACCCTATATTTCTTATATTTATTCTTTGAAAAATGGTCGGGATATATGTGATATTAGTAGTCCAAAAACCACTTTACGATACAATAATGAATTCTGGGAAAATTAGGCATTACAATGAAACGTTTATTGGTGACAAGCATTGATTTCTGATTTCCAGTTAACTGGAGGTTTACCTCGGGTTTTACTTACCATCTTTTGTTGGTGCAACCGGCCCTAATGTTAAATATCAACCACCATATATGCATAAAGCTAATAAAGCTTAAAGCTGTTCAAAATGAAATCCAACAGACACCCTGTTCAGTTAAATTTAACAAAAAAATACTGCGTCTCCCATACCGGAAATAAGACTTGCAATTAAAGCTTAATGGATACGTAGTGAGAAAACTAATAGGTGTATGTATAGCCCGTTAAATTCATTTTCATTAAGAGTAGACTGTAATTTTCCGCTTCAATGACCACGTGATTGCAATTGAAAACAACGCGTATGTATGGTTAGTAAAAGAAATGCTTTGGAGTATTTTTACTAAAAAAAGTTACAGAATAGGCTAAATACAGCATTAATTTTCTTTTTTACTTATTGATTTATGCTTGATTATCAGGGATGGTGCAACGCATTTTGGTCTTTCATGCGTTTCACTTAATTTGATTAGTGCACAATCCTTCTTTTGGCAGACATTGACTTAATATTAATAAGGAGCGAATAATTTTCTAGGCTCCCATATTTCATACATTTATCCGGATCTAAAGGTGAACATTGAATTTATGGATATTTTAGTAGATATAACAAAAATGTACTCGGTGTCCAAAAATTATCTGCCCATTACATTATTTTTAAATATAAAAATACCGAGTATACCTATACTGGTTAATATTTGTGCATAAATGATATTTTTCTAAAAAAGATTGATTAACTGAAGTCAAAACATCTACTACATTCGGCATGTTCTTCATAATACTTGTAAATTTATAGTAATTTAGAACGTTTTGGAATGATTTTTGGAATTCCATCCCTGCAAATCTTAAACATGTTTCATTACATTTTACTTATTAGATGTGATGTTGCAAGAAACCTGCTCTAAACAATTAAAATTATTATTTGGTCTTTATGCATGCAATTTCTTTTGTTAGATATTATTACATTTCACTCTTTGCATGCTGAAATTTACATACAAAATTCGATTATTTTCCTTCTAAAAAACAGGTTTATAATAAATATTTTGCAAATTATACTATATTAATAATTGAATTGTCTATGTTTGAGATATTTTTTGCCAGATGCTGATGTTGCATTAGTTCGTTCTTGATAAAGTTGTTTTTTTTAAATTATTTAAATCTAATTATATATTTATTAAAAACATGGACGTACGTTTTTTGCAAAAGCAATATTGAAATAATTGTGTATAATTTGAATTAAAAAATACCTGTTTTTACAGAAATACGTTACCAGTTTTGGGACACCCTGTAGTATTTCCACGCCAGTTACTTAAAGCATTCACGTAGCATGCGTATTTCTTTCAAACAAATTTTATATGATTCTAGCAAGATAACGTGTACTTCTTGTACTATTTTAAAATGTCAAAATTAAGTTAAATTACATGTATTAAGAGAACTAGTTGATTTTTGAGGGCTGAGATAAACAGAGTTTTGTGTAACCTTACATGAGCATATCGATTTTTCCGGAAGGAAAATTTATTTCGATTGCACTTGGCGGAAATTCACCTTCCAACTTACGTGTGGCAATAACGTTAGTCTAGTAAACAACATTATTCTAGTGCATGTTTCCCAAATTTGCTTCGGAACATCAAATTAATCACTGAATACATTACGTCAATACGTTGGGCTCGTATTAGTTAAACGTTTTCAAAACTGATGGATCTTTTTAAATACATCGCAGAAGTCAACACGTGTGCTAAACTATACATTCTTCTTAATAAATGTAAATTAATGCAAACGAATGTGCATTTAAATTATAAGATACATATAAAACGTCATGATAACATGATATCATAAAATGAGTAAATATAGTCTTATTTTATTGGTAATTTAAAACACGCCTGTAGTGTGTTCACCAAACATTCAGATGTAACGATTTTACATTGTTTCATCTCGTTTTGTTATTAAAATTAACATTTCCAATGCTTAAATATTTAAAGTTTAGAAACGATTTATTGAATTTTAAGTAGTGAATGTGAAGGCTGTCAGCAAATATTCCAACATTTAGTGGAGAAAAATAATGTATTTTGCACTGTTTTTATTAAACAAGTATGTAGACAGATTATTAGATAGACAGTGTCTGGTGTGATTTAACATTTCTCTGCAATGAGCACAAAATACACGGTGTCTACAAGATTTCATAATGTGAAATGAATGACTTTTCCAGCTATTTATAACTGAAATGTATTATTCACATACAATGTAGCTATACCGGCCTTAAACTGTTTTGCAAAATATTTATAGTTTAGTTTTTTTTAATTGATTAAACTCAAAAGTGTGAACATAAATTACCCTATTGCTAATGAAATTAGTTTTAAAACATGAAAACACTCTTGACATTTGCATTTTTTTATCATAAGTTAAAACAATCCTGCAGACCTACATATATCATACTGTATATCATATCACTATGCATGTTCATACTATTCCATAAACATTAATTGAAATCAATGTCAATATTTCATTACTTTATGACTAAATACTCTTGATATTGGTATATCTTTTTTTTATTAAAATGTTGAAATTGAAACGTTAAGGTGAACCTTAGCCCACTTTACATGCAATTCCGTAAGGGTAACTTTCAATTTTTTCTCATTAAATGTAAGAACCGAATTTGCATTTCCGTTGCCAAAGTTTCTATCTCAAAATGCAGTATTCGTTCGCCAAATCTTAATAATTTATTCGTCTTTTGTACCTTGGGCCCCTCAGAAACCTTGCTTGCTGTCGGATTGCTTTGTTTCACCTTGACATCCCATCTTTTGTTTTCTCATCATGGAGAGCCTCTCCTATGGTCTTTTCGTCTGAAATCGATGTTCAAGAAGCGTTTCTTGATGTTCGCTTTTGCCACCTATAAAACAAGATTAAGAAAATTACCCCCAACGTTGAATAAGGCATAAGTTGGGCGATATTATATTAGATGATGAAGGGCAGGGGGAAAAGCGAAATTTATTTAGGGTTTCCATGGACGGTGTAGATAGGCCGTGAAGAGCCAGAACGAAAAAAAAAACCACCGTGTAAAATCCATCTTAAGGTGTATGGGGAATATGCGAGGGTAAATAAAAGGGGCCATGCCCACCTCTACCCTGGATCTATCAATGAAATGAAGTGTTATTTGAAATGGCACAAAGTCACGGATACTTAGTTTTAGGTACGGCCTATAAGAAACTATCGGCTGTTCGCAGCCGTTCGGGGCTTTAATTTATGTTTGCAACTTAGCTGTCTGTGTTGGCTCGATAATAAAAACGTCCTCGTAAACGTAAAAACGCAGTTTTCGCCATGTTTCAGCCCTAGACTCCTAATGCGCCTTGTTAAAGGGGCTTCCTGCATGCTGCTCAATGCTATGTACACGAAAAGGGAGGGTGGCCGAAGCGCCGTAGGTGGCGCTGCCTGCGGGCGCTTCTTAACGTGTCATCATGTGCGCTTCAGATCTTGACGCAAATACATGCGGTAGGTTGGTAATGGTACATGAAAAGCACCATTTGCTGTTACCATTGCCATATGAACTGCGTAGTAATTAACCTGATTTGATACCACCTTTCCTTAACATGTTATTAAGGAAATGAATATGAATTCTGCACTCGAAGGGACTTGTCATGAAAGTCATCTTTACTGCGTGGTTACCATTGCTGTGTTTTGGTAAATAACCACGACGTCCTAATTCCACGAACTTTATGGACTTGCATCATGTTGCGTTCCACAAAGGAAAATCATGTACTATTATGTTATCTAACCATATCTTTCAAATACATTACATTTTATCAATTACAACGTTTGTGGAACAACATTATGCAAGTCCATATTTTCATATTTTACAAGGTACACTTGTAACTTGTGGAAAATAATTTTAAGAGTCTTATCAAATAGGGCCCTGATAGTGGTTTGCCTCTATAAAAAAGAAAAGCGTTTGCAATACATTTCAATATGCATTTAAATTGAGAAATGCATTACTGAATTGATTTTGAAATGAAATACATATAATCTGTCTAAATGTATTTCTTTTCCATATGTGTGGTAATGCACTAATTTTTTAATAATCTAAATTAAACAACCATTTGTGAACATGTGGTGCAAATGCATAAAGGCATGTAGTAACAACGTGAAACAGCATTTTCTTTCATTTATATGATTATTGGCATTCAGAAAAAATATTTCAAATGAATATTGTATCAATTTAAATTATGAGAAAATAATCCCATCAAATCAGCAGTAAGGTTTTGCAATTTGCAAAAAGTTAAATTCATTGAATTAAATAGAGGTGCTGTGACAGCACAACTTATTTCTTAGAAATTACCTCACAATTATTTAACCATGTTATATCAAAAGGCATATTTATCTCGGACTTATTTAATTTTTTCTTTTTCTATAATACATGTATAATGCCATGATTAATCAGCTTCCTTTGAAGCGTTATAAATGCCAGTTTTTGAGGAAATCGTGCAAAACAATTTAAATTAGTTGTTTAAAAGTGATATTGTCAAAAATATTAATCTGGACGTCTTTTAGAAAGTCGATTTTTGCAAGTTATCGATATTGATATTAATGAAATAGATTAGGTAATCGGATATCCTTACCCAACCCCAACACATCACGTGGCATTTAGTTATATTCATGTTGGATTGAATGAACATTTTCTAAAGATAAAATTTCAAGTTTTCATGCAGGATAAAATGTGCCCACTGGTTATATTTATATTTGTAGAGAGCATTAGCTTCAACATATGTAACAACTAACCTATCGATTCTCGGAAAATCGTCCATTTGTTGTAATTATTAACGTCCTCGAGTGTGAAACGAGCGAATTCACGGAAATACTAAAAGTGCGCCCAGGTGTCGTTAACCATATAATGATGGCAAACACACGATATCATGGGGGGAAATTATGAGCGAAAATTGCACTTGGGAGTCATTAGTATGGTTCTGCCAAAAAGTACTAAAACATCAAGGCAAGAATCTCTCAGGACCGCCGTCCTTGGGTCCCTTGGGGGTTTTAAAAAAAAAGTCAAAATTTTATTGTTTAATTTTGAACCCATCTGTTATAGATTGTCATAACATACGCGATATAAATAGCATAACATTATTGAAATGAAATATTCGAACTGTTGCATTTTACCCAGTTATCCTTTACGAGAAATTGATTTTAACACAAAACAAATCTAGTGAACATTCTGAAGGTATTACAAATGAATGCATTTCGTCCAGCTGGTAGTTATTAAATTTAAAATCGGAATAGCTCGTTTTGTGAACAATTTAAAGCATTTGTAAATGCATCTTAAATACACTAAATTGCTCATGAATTTCGTAAGGAAATAAGCTGAAAATGCAATGCCATAAATTCACACCAATTGTACTGAAGATATATCATGCTTCAAACAAATTAAGCCAAACATTCCGATTTCAAATCTTTCATAAATCGCTTATCATCTTATTTCCTGCAGATACACAGTAGGTATGTCCTAAAAATGCGAATGGTTTAGCGTTTTTATGGCTATTTTGCTTCGAAATTCAAGAGTAATGTTAGTCAATTTAAGTGTTTTTTAAAATAATTTGATTTGTTCACAAAACGAAATATTTCGTCATTAAATTGAATATATCTACTTGTTGAATAAATTAATTTATTTAATACCTTTAGGTAGGCCAGTTTCTTTGCTTGCAAGTGTATCCATAAAGCCAATTTATTTTGTGTGTTATATGTTCAACAAATATGAATAATTTCAATGCGGCGTTGATAAAGTGGATGATAGAAAACTCTTGTTTAATTTAATACTCCTAAATTTACTATGATTAAATATACGCATTTTTTTAAAGATTTAAATATATTGAAATACAAAGGGTTGACGCATTTTAAATCACATGTTATCCCGGATATTTTCACGAAAATAGTAAAAAATAATTTTATGAACTCATTGCTAAGGTTGCTTAAAATGATTTTCAGCCTGGTGAAAAGACCAGAATGTGATTATCTGCTGATATCACTGTTTCTTTACTGATATCGCTATATATATATATACACTGGTTTTGGGACTGCTGATATCAGTGTGGTTGGTAATATCAGTATTATAGTTGTTTTTGGGACTGCTGATATCAGTGTGGTTGGTAATATCAGTATTATAATTGCTTTTGGGACTACTGATATCAGTATGGTTTGTGATATCACTAATTTTATTAACTGAAATCAGTTTATTTGTACTGATATCTACTTCACTGATTATACTGATCTTTTCACCAGGGCGGATAAATCATTCTGATACTTATTATTACAGCGTTATCGATGATTGCAAATTTTCAATTTTAATACCTTATCAATTTGAAGGATCGTCCACTTGCATGCACTTTGTTAATTTTTAGTTTTTAATATGCGTCCTGAAAACATACTAAGAAGTTGCTCAAACCGCATAAATTTCGGTGAAATGTCAATTTTTGTTTACTCGTTAGCAAAGGCGTGAAATTTATCTTTGAAGTTTCACTTAACGTGATGCTGTTTTGATGGCAAAAAATTCAGTGAAAATCACTCCGAATTTCTGACATTGTTTTGACAAATGCTCACATTTTAAAGACACGGTGTTGCGTCTGGGGAGTTTGCTCCTCGACGGGGGGGCCTCTGTAATTTTATCCCACTGTTAAATTATACGAAAACAAAATCAAATCAAATGGAGTTTCGTAGACGGCTTTCAGTCCTTGATTTTCGATTGTTATTTGCCCACCCCCAAGCAGCTTTCTCTCTTCGTATAAATCCGATGTTATTTGCATCTTGTTTGCTCACAAAATCATCGTTTGCTCCCGAGCAAGTCTTCATTTTTTCTCATTTCTTCCACTATTTTAGGAGCTCCTTTCGTTTAGCGTTCATTTATTGATCAAAACAGATTGAATTAAAGGGCGACAGCTTCATCCAGATCTCGGCGGAGAGACTGGTGATGCAAATTCCTTACACTTGTTGCCAAATACCCCCCAAAAATATGCCTCAGATAACCGTTTTTTTAAAAAGAAGTAAAGATAAAACAGTGGCTGAACCCTTTCTCTTCATTGATCTGTGCAAAAAAAAACATCTTAACCCGTATTGCAATTTTATTCGGGTGCATAGGCCTGCTTTAATCCCCTTTTATCGCTTCTAATCAAATTACCGAACATAGGTCTACTTCCACTGATTTTAAAATAGATGCCTTTGTGTAATGTTAACCTTTAGCAAGCGGACTTATCTGAGCTAGGTCGGTTTGAAAAGTCATTGAATCTGTTGTACGCTGGTATAAAATGATGGTATCGGTTATGAAGCATGTCTAATTTTAAATAAATTTATTGCAATGTGCTTGCTTTTTGATTGTGGTATTAATATGAAATAATTTCTAGAATTATTTTTTTTTGTTGAAAATTAAATGAAATTTATAGATTCATAAAGACAACCTCATTTACAAATTACCAAGAGTTGAATTAATATTTTTTTTTTAAAGAAAATATCTTGAGCGTTTTGACTGTTTTAACATTGAAATAATTTGCTTAATTTGCCGTTTGTAGTAGTCAAATGATTTGCAGAATTATGTTTTTAATAGTCAAAGCACTTGCAAAATTTACTGTATTTAACGGTAATAACATTTGCAAAACTTACTTCTATAATTAAGTTAGCTTGGCAGTTAATTTACATCATTCTTACTAAGCTCACAGTTGTCAGTAAAATCTGCTTATTATTCTCGGTTTTATTTGCATAGCATCACAACGAATATATTAAATTCGTTAAACTCATACTGTGTTAAAAATAAATAAAATTATGATACGTTTTCGTTGAAGTAATTTTTTTAATTTGGCTCTTTTAAAAAAATGTCTACACCAGTAAATCTAAATATACTGTAAATGTTTATATGTATCAATATTAGAGGACATATTATTTTAACAATGGATTACATATCTTTGCTGACAGTAGGGTAATGAGTTCAATTGAATTGAAACAAACCCTGTCGAATTTTGCAAGAAAGTTAATATTTGCCAATTAATTTTCGTAATCTCATGTCGTTATATATATATCTTAGATTCTTATATATCTAGATGGTCTTAGATTGCTTAGACCTATATATATATATCTTTGGGTAATGCTGAGGGTCTTAATTAAATGCACTTTGAAGGCTTTTTTTGCAACACCGTATTGTATCTTCAAAATTTCATTAGGACTGTGTAACATTTTTTTGGCATTTTTTTGGACAAGCTTATGCTACGATAATGCACGAAAAATGCTCTAAATAGATTGCTTAGACCTAGAGCTTTGTCTTTGCCGAAAAATTAATAGAAAAAAAGTAAATCCACCCGAATTTCGGGAGCTTAAAACGCACTTTTAGTGAGTTGGAAGAAAAGGATTTGTGGGCCTTTTCTCGTACTGAAGTAAAAAAAAATACGAAAAATATAAAATTGTGAGGTGCTATTTAGAGGAGGAAAAGATAGAATTTATATGTAAAGCCTGGCACGATCAAAATTGAAGATGGGCAGTTGTCCATTCGCTTTCACCATTTGCCGGACTCTTCCCTTTGAAATTGGTGTCGATCAAATAAAAAAGTACGAGACCTAAAATCCTCTGAATTACAGCTCTAGGACATGTATGCCAATTTTCGGCAGTGAAAACGTGCTCTGAATTCATCTGTGGCCAAGATATTTTGGTTTTTGGCAGACCTTTAAACGATGGGCATTTGTACATGGGCATACAGATTTATAGATGAAAGGATATTTGGGAAGTTTTGCAGACCTGCAAAAAGCCCAAACCAGGTGGTTTTTCTTGCATAAATGGTCATGCAGTGGTATGGCATTAGCAGGTATTAACAGAGTATTAATCGTAGTTAAAAACGTTTGAATTACATTGTTCATAAAAAAGATAAAGTATGGACTCTAAGCCCTCTAGTGCAATAAGAAATTGGACTATAAAACTTTTAACCAAAGACTATTTGAAAATTACCGCAGACATACCGAAGATTTAAAATTACAATGGCATTAAAATTTCATTATAGAATTGGAAAAATACATGATAAAAGTTTGAAGTTATAATGAAATATAGAGAGCATTGGAAAATTATGTTAAAATATTAAATTTGTAAACGGTATGAAAATGTTAAACGTTTGTTGTTATAGCACTGATGCATTAAGAATTTTAAAATAACAAAAAAATTGAAAACAAGCCAAATTGCATTGAAGAGTAAAATTTAAAATACAATTCTGTTTTGAAATATGGAATATTTGAAACTGATGTTGAAGTGTCGGAAATTTTAAAATTACATTTCTGTATTGAAAGTCTGTAGCTGTCATTGTAATATTTAAAAAAAATGTAAACAAAATGACAAGCTACTGAAAATTGTCCAATGTCAATTGATGCCAACGAGATTTAAAATGAATATCCTAATATTAAAAATATATAACCGATATTATTTCGAAAAAATTGCCTTCTAATCGCAATTCAAGAAAATCTAATAAAATCCAGTTAACATGATATTAAATTTAAGCTGTATTTAATGTCAATTTCGTATTTTTCTTGATGCACAGTCTGGTTTATTGATCCGCAATAGGGCCCTACATAAAATAAGCCATAAAATAAATTTCTTAAAATTTAAACGATTATCAAACTATGTAAATCTGAACATTACACTTATTTTACAAGCTTCAAAAAATAAGCTGTGAAATAAACATGTGCAGGAGTTGGATGTCTGATTTTGGGGACGATGAACTTGAGGAGTATAGGGAGGTCTAAATTATCCACTCAGTAGTTGTATGCAAATTGAAATCAAATTGTGACAATTGAAGAAATTTTCCGAATTTGCACTTTCATCTGTCCTAAAAATTCCTCAAACGATAAAATGAAACTGTCTTAAATTGCAAGGAATTCAGTAGCGGCACACAAAACCAGACATCTGGTTGAAAAAAAAACCTTACTTCGGCCCAACTTATGGGGATTTTAGTCCGTTTTCATTCTTTAGCACCCGATATATATTCCTTGTCCGTTTCTGCGGCTGCTGATACTTCAAATTTTAAGCAATGCAGTTTGAAAAAAAAAATCTTTTCACTTTCCGTATATGCGTTTTCAACTTCATTCATTTTCTCTTGGAAATGTTTCGTCCATGGGCTCTTTTCTTCTCCCCTCACTCGTTTCCGATTGCTTCAAAGTCCAATCTTTTTTTTATATAATATATAAATGTATAGCAATGAGAGATTTTGAGAGCCATCTTTAATGCTCCCTTTTTTTCCCTTCTTAAACGGACCCGAGTGGCCTCCACTCTTTCTAGATGGACGACTTTTGCATGTTGCTTTGCATTTTAAACACTATCCCAAACCCCCTGTTTTTTATTCTGCCGTTGAGGGGGACGTATTATTTATTCAAATTTTTATTCATACGTCTTCTTCAAGCACCACTTCCGTCGTGCGGACATCATCCGTTCCTGGTCGAAGATCCCACTCTATTATTTCCTTAGGACCAGAAATGAAGGACATTTTGCTTGGACGTTAAAAACCAGAGCATCCTCCTCTGCTTTCGCAAGAGATGAAATGTGTAAAGTTTGTATAAGGCCAATATTGAGAGGTTTCGTGATCAGCATTGAGAGGAGGATGCAGGATGTGCTGCTCTCACTACTCTCAGGGGCCGACCATAAAGGACATCAGATGGGGAGGGCCCTGGTGAAAAGATCAGTATAATCAGTACAAATATACTGATTATATACTGATATTAGTAAAAAAAATGTAGATATATCACTAACCATAGTGAAATTAGTAGTCCTAAAAGTCAGTATAGTCCTACTAATATATCTAAGGTTATACTGATATCAGTGTAGAATCATATTGCTATCAGTATAAAATCATACTGTTATTAGAGAGTAACATCTCCAGGGGGGATCTGAGGTCAAAAAGCGAATGCCAAAAAAGTTTTATAGTAAATTTTGACTTCATGTAGGGTGGAAATTTGATAGCAATGAATTATGTAAATATGACTGATGCCTGACTTCGATGCTGGGAACTTTGAGATTAGTTTTTTTGTCGCTTTTTCCTATCATCTTTTTCACTGGCATCCCAGACATCCTATTAGCAAATTATCCTTTAGTTCTTATATCATCATTATTTTAGTTTTCTTATATTTTGGTAAATTGTAGGTATCTTTCCTTTGTTCCTATAACTTATATTTCCAAGCAAATTTTGAACAGAATTTTATTCAAAAATCAATGATTTGTGATCTTTGTTGTTCCACTACTTGATTTTTCTAAGCAACTACGTTTAGAAAAAAAGTTCGAAATGCTATTTTTTTTAAAAAATAACTGGGAATTTTGATTTTGGAATTATTGTTAAAATATTTTTACAATCACTACAGCACTAAATTTAATTAAAATATGTAAAATAATATTTCATCTAATATTAATTGTAAAAAAGTTTACATATTTTAGATTTTTATTTCATATATGCTAAATATATGTTGGGATAGATTACAGAATTGTTCCTATGACAAAACATCGTGGCAGGAAGTCTCTCTCTGTCATTGTTTTTACCACAAAAAAGTTTTATACTCAACCGATTATTGCTGGAGTTTGAATCCGAACGGAGGAGATTTACAACCCATGAAAAATGAAAGTGTTTATGTGAATCTGAACATTGTCCTAGACAAGCATTTTTTCCCCTTTTTCTCCTATTTTTTATTTTATTTGGTAAGAAAAAAAATATCGAGATTCGACATCGGGGAAGAAGAAAAAATGTGGTCCTTATATATTTTTGCTGGGGTTTCTTCTCTTTTTCGCCTTGTTCAAAAAGCCTTCAATCTTTTTTATTACTCTCAGTGATGAATAACTGTATCACCTTGTACACTTATCTCTCCACGGTGCAATTTCAATTTCCATCGCTTCCAGATAAGGGGAAAAAAAATGAAAAGTGGCAAATTCATCACGTCAAAAATCTCCTCAGATATATATCATAGCTACAGGATGCAAAGACACAACGAAATACAAACGGACTACGAATACCAAAAAAAATCCATACTCAAATAAGAAATACTCCTCGTATTCGTGATATATACGTACTGGCTGCATGGCTTAATAAAAAAATATAGCCAAAGAAAATAACTCGAAAACGTCAATTTCAATTAAGTTCTTCTCTTAAACTGAAATTGGAGCCAGACGTCTGTCTGCCCAAATCCGTTTCTTTGTGTCTGGAATTTAAATGCGAATTTTATGAGCGTCCCTTTAGGAGATACTTGATTCTTGTGGGGAATAAAGAGTATAATTGATACCCTCATCTGTGACTTTATTAACTTTTTTCTACAAGCACTAGGGGCTTCCATAAAGGACTTAAAGACTGTATGGGGTCACAAAAATGTGACCACCAAAGTATTATGAGAGTTAAAGCTGATTCCTAAGTAGAGTGAAATCGATCAAAAACTATTACTGCTGCACTAAATAGTACCAAATGTGACATCTTAAAGGTCATTGTTATGGGTGGATGTCTTCTTGTTACGTGAAGATTTCATTCTTTGTGAAAGAATACAGTCTGGGATTGTCTGGGAAGTAGGAACAACCTGGGGAAGTTTTCTTTACAAAAATCTGGAATATTCAGGAAAAAGTTACGGAAGTTGAGAATTTAATGTGGAATCTCTTAAAATAGTACTAGG